>JAKWJA010002494.1:11554850-11694285 GCA_027704765.1 Solanum habrochaites | reverse complement strand
GCAATGATTGCATTTCATGCTCGACGTGTCCAGACAGTGGTGGTGCTCCCAAGGACAATGATGGCAATGTAAAAACCCGACTTCCTTCAATAGTGTGTGCTTGCTCAGATCGAATAATTTGTATGGCACGCCCGACGTCATCTGTTGTGTATGCGTCCCAAGGGTTCTGATGGCAATGCCATGTCCGATTCTCCGACCGCTTTGTATGTTTTCCAAGGGTGATGAATGTCATGCCATGGCCCTACTCATCCGACATTTGTTCATGTCTTGATGGAATGACACGCCCGACTATAGTCAAACTGTTATGTTGTCCAAGGAGGAAGACTGCATTCTAGCCCGCCCGATCGTCATTTAAATCGTGGGTATGTTGTCCAAGGGCATTGATGGCATGCCACCCAAGACGTCATCCGACCGTGTGTACTTCATACGGGAGATGATGGCATGTCACCCCAGATGTTATCCAACCACGTGTGCTGAACAAAGGCGATAATGTAATGCCATGCCCCCGACTTCATCCCACCGTGTGTGCTTCCCAAGGACCATGCGGGCATGTCACACCCTAACGTGGTCCCGATCGTGTGTGCTGTCGCAAGGCGATGATAACATCCCCGCTCCGACGTATGCCCCCATCCTGTATGCCTTTCCAAGGGAAATAATGGCATGCCACGGGCCCCCCCCCCCCGATCGTATTCTAACTTTGCTGCTTAAGAGGGCAATGATGTCATGCCAACGGCCTAGTGTAAGTCATCGTGTCCCTCTGCCAAGGGCCTGATTGCCATGCCCGCTGCGTTGTTGTTCGACATCGTGCTGCCCAAGGACCATGCCTGGCGAGCCCACGCATACCATCCCCGACTGTGTTTTGCTGTCCAACGGGGAAGAGACAATGCCACGTCTGATTTCGTTATTAGTCTGTGGTAGTGCAAATGGTGATGATGCCTGCCACGGCCGATGTCGTTCCGACCTTGTTTGCTATCCAAAGGTGAATGGCATGCCACTCCCGTGTAATCCGACCGTATTGCTGCCCATGAGGTCAATGATGGCATCTAATGCCCAAATTTGTTTGACATGTTTGCTACACCATGTCGATCTGGCATGCCACGCCCAACGTCATCCGTCGAAGGGGGGTTGCTGCTAAAGCAAAAAAACAACAAGGGGGGGTCTCAGAGGGAACGTACAAGGCGATGATGGCATTCCACACGTAACCGTTCCTCCAATCGTGTGTGCTGTCCAAGGGAAGATGTCATTCATGCTTGACATCGTCTGCTGGTGTCCTCCCCAGGGCCATGCGGGCAGTGCAGCCCGACGTCGTCTGACTCAGGCAGCATGAATCCAAGGGAGATAATATCATGCTACGTCCAACATTTTCGGACGTGTATTGTGCTTGGGTAAATGATGTCATTCAAATGCCAGCCTGCTCGTCCATTCTATGTTTGTTTGCCCAATGGCAAATGATGGCATCTAACGCCTGATGTTGTGCCTCGCTTGTGGTGTGCTGTCACAAGGGTTGTGTGGATTGGAATGCCATGACCGACATCTTACGTTCGTGTGTGCAGTCCAATAGCTATGATGGCATGTCACGTTGACATCATCATGAAGTCGAGGTGCTGCTGGGCGGAAAGGGAAGGCCATATGGCATGCACAAACGCCTAAGTAGTCCGATCATGAAAGTTGCCCAAGAGTGATGATAACAAGTCACGCTCGACGTCATCCGACTGTGTGTGTTGCCCAAGGGCGATCATGGAAAGCCACGCCCGACGTAGTCCAATCGTGTGTGCTGTCCAAAGTCGATGTTGGCATGCCATGCTCCACGTCGTTCGACCGTGTGCTGCCCAACGACCATGTGGGCATGCCAATCTCGACGTAGTTCGATGGTATGTTCTGTCTAAGGGTGATGTTAATATGCCACACCCGACTTCGTCTGATCATGTATGCTCTCCTAGGGCAATGATAACATGACACGCCCGACGTCGTCTAACCAAGTGTGCTTCCCAAGGGACTGTATAGCATACCAACACGCTGACGTCTTTTGACCGTGTGTGTTGGCCACAAGGGCCTGAAAGCATGCCACGCCCAAGTGTCCGATCATGGTGTGGCTGTCCAAAGTGAGACGATAACATCCCTCCTGACATCATCAATAGTTTTTAAAGCATTCTAAGGGAGATGAATAGCATGCCAACGCCACCGATATTTATCCTGACCATGTGTTTCCCAAGGCGATGATGCATGACAATGCACGACATAGATTAGGGCATGCCACGCTCGACGTCGTTCAACTGTATGTGATATTCCAGGACATGGCTGGCATGCCACGCCTATCATTGTCCCCGACCATTTGTGCTGTCCAATGGCGATGAGGGCATATCCCTCGTCCGAGGTCTTCTCAGTGTGTGTTGTCAAAAGGCGATGATGGCATGCCACCGACATCGTCCACGTGTGTGTTGTCCAAAGGTGAGATGGCATGCCGAGACCGACATAGTCTAACCGTGTTGGCTGCCCAATGAAATGATTAACGTCTAACGACCGTACATCCTTTAAATGTGTGTGCTGCCTAAGGGGTGATGATGGCAATGCCACCCCGATAAGAATTTGTCTGACTGTGTGCTTTCCCAAGGGCCCAGCCAGCTTGCCAACGCTCTACCCTTGTCTATCGTGTGGTGATGTCCAGGAAGATAACGTACCGACGTCCCAATGTCGTCCGGAGTCGTTAATAATTCCCAAGGGTGATGATGAATGCCACACTCGACGTTGTCCTAACCATATGTGATCGCCCAAGGGCGATGATGGGATGCCATGACCGCCTATAGTACATAGGGTGTCTGTCCGAACGGGCTATGATGGCTATGCTTGCTCAACAGTCGTCCGACCATGTGTGATCGAAGGGAACTGATGGCATGTATTCCTGATGGACTTCTGACCGTTATGTGATAACCCATGGGCGATATGGAAGACACACCCGAACGTTTCTAGTCCTAAAACATGTGTGTAGGTTCAAGAGTATGAATGGCATGTGCACGCTCGACGTTGTCCGCCTTGTGTTCTATCCAACAGAGATGATGGTCATGCTAGCACACATACACTAAATCGTGGTGGCTGCCCAAATAACGCCGCGAACGTTGTCCGGCTGAGTGGTGTTGCCCAAGGTCCCATGTTGGTCCATAAGCCCACGCTTGATGTCGTCCAACCATTGAGTAGGCTACGGGTCAGCCAACATGCTACACTCGACGTCATTCGGTCCGCGTGGCTGACAAGTGGATAATAACATGCATGCAAACGTCGTAACAACATATGTGGCTTCTCGACAATGATGCTATGTCTGCTCGCCGTGTCCCGACAGTGTGTGCTTTCCCAGGACAATGGATGGCATGTAACACCCGAACGTCATTCATAGTGTGTGCTTGGCCCAAGATCGATAATTTTGGCACGCCACGTCATCTGATTGTGTTGGCGGTCCAAGGGTTCTAATGGGCATGCCATGTCCAGATGTCGTCCGACCCTGTGTTTTTTCGCAAGGTGATCCGATGTATTCCATGCCCTACATCATCCGACCATTTTGTTCATTCTTTTATGGAATGACACGCCCGACATAGTCACCGTGTATGTTTTCCAAGGAGAAAGATGCATGACACGCACGACGTCATTTAATCCGTATATGTTTGTCCATGGGGCATTGACTGGCATGCCACGCCAGACTCTCCGACCGTGTGTTCTGCCCAGGGAGATGATGCTTCCACGCCCCCCGGACGTTGTCCAACCTCGTGTGCCTGAACAGTGTTATAATGTAATTCCATGACCGACGGTCATCCGACCATGGTGCTGCCCAAGGAACCTCGGTGCATGCCACGCCTATGTGGTTCCGATCGGTGTGCGGTTTCCAAAGGGCTATGGATAATATCCCACGCCCCGCGTTGCCAAATCGTGTATGCTTTCCCAAGAACAATAATGGCAAGTCAGGCCCGACGTTTTCTCACTTTCTGCTTAAGGGAAATATGGCAAGCCACCCTAGTGTAGTCCAATCCGTGTCTGCTGTCCAAAGGCGCTGATGCCATGCTATCCTCGTTGCTTTGTTCTACTATGTGTCTGCCCAGCCCTTCTGGCAAGCCAACGCTACCCTCGCCCCGACTGTGTTTTGCTGTCCAACGGGGTTATGACATGCCACTTCTGAGGTCTTCATTCGTGTGTATTGTGAAAAGGTGATGAGGCATGCCCGCCGATGTCATCCTACGTGTGTGCTATACACAGTAAGATGGCATGCCACGCCTGATTAATCCGACCGGATTGCTGCCAGGTCCAATGATGTCATCTAATCGTCCGCTTTGTTTGACAATGTTTTGCTACACAGATGTCGATACTGGCATGCCATCCAACGTCGTCCGTCCTTGTCTGTAGTCCCAAAGGCGATGATGGCATGCCACATAAACGGTCTCCAATCGTGTGTTGTTAAAAGGCAATAATGACTGCCATGCTTGAATCCCGTCTGACTGGGTCTTCGTCCCCATGGCCCTGGCGGGTATCCACGCCCGACGTAGTCTGACCATGCATGAAGCCAAGGGAGATAATATCATGCTACGTCCAACATTGTCTGAGCGTGTATGTTGTCTTAGGGAAATGATGTCATTCCATGCCAGAAATTGTCCATCTATGTGTGTTGCCCAAGGGCAATGATGACATCTAACGTCTGATGTTGTCCGACCGTGTGTGCTGCACAAGGGTGATGATGGAAATGCCCATACCGACATCTTCATTCGTTAATGCAGTCCAATAACTTATGGCATGTCACTTTGACATCATCTCTGACGGTGTTGCCTCTGCGGAAAGGCATATGGGCATGCCACACCCTAAGTAGTCGCCTATCATATGTTGCCACACGAGTGATTATAACAGTCCGCTCGACACATCGTCCGACTATGGTTTTGCCCAAGGGGCGATCATGGCAAGCCACGCTCGACGTAGTCCATCGTGGTGTGCTGGTCCAGAGGCGATGCTGTAATGCCTGTCCACGTCGTTCGACCGTGTGCTGCCCAAGGGCCATGTGGCATGCCAAATCTCGACGTAGTCCCGATGGTATGTTTCCTGTCTAAGGGGTGATGTTAAATGTCACACCCGCCTCTTCGTTGATCGTGTAGCCTCCAGGGCAATGATAAAATGCCCACGCCCCCCGACGTCGTCTAACCCTTGTGCTTCCCAAGGGCAATGATAGAATACCACGCACGACGTCGTCCGATCGTGTGTTTCTAAAAGGCGATGATGTCATGCCACGCTGACGTCATTCGTCTATGTGTGTTATCCAAAGGTGATGATGGCATTCCACGTCCGACCATGTGCGTTATATCGTTAATTTGATTAAGTTCTTTTAAAAAATATATTGTTTATATTTTTATTTATTAGATAATATAAATGTAAAACTATAAAAGGTAATTGCTTCGTGTCATTTAAGTTAAAAATGAAAGACTAGTACAACGGATAAAAATGAATAACATTCTATTATAATTAGAACGAATGAAAGAACCTGATCGATGATGGCAATGTACACATACCTAGTCCGCGTGTAAGCTGCCCAAGGGAATGGTGGCATCAACCCGACAATCGTCTAACTCTGTGAGATGCACAAGGGTCGATGATCGTATTAACCCCCTCCGACAATGGGGGGTGGGTCCGAAACTGTGTGTTTTCCAAGGGCAATGATAAATGCCACGCAAGACATCGTTTGATCGTGTATGTTGTCCCCAAGTGCGATGATTTCAGTCACGCCTGACGTCGCTCCACCTATGTATGTTATTTTCTAAGGGCAATAATGTCATGGCACGCTTGACTCGTCCGATCTTGTGTTCATTCCAATGGAGATGATGACATGTCACGCCCGACATTCTTCGACCGTGTATGTTGTCCAAGGTCGACGATGGCATGGCATGCCTAAGTCGTCCGACTGTGTGTTCTTCCCAAGGGTGATGATTTCATGTCATTCCCGAGGTTGTCCGACCATCTCTACTGCCTAATGGTGATGATGGAATGCCATGCCCGACATCGTGAGACCTTGTGTGTTTCCCAAATGCCATACATGCATGCCATGCTTGACATCATCTAATCGTGTGTGCGGATATAGGGTAATGATAATTTGCCACGCCCGACATAGTCCGATCGTTTGTGCTATCCAAGGGTGAGGATGGCATGCCACACTCAACGTTGTTCGACTGTGAATGCTCTCCAAAGGCAATGATGGCATTTAACGCTTGACGTCGTCCGACCGTTTGTGCTTCCAAAGGGCGATGATAGCATTACCACACCTAAAATCGTCCAAACGTGTGTGCAATCCAAGGGTGATGATAATATTTCACGCCCGATGTCGTCCGACTATGTATGCCATCCAAGGGAGAAGATGTCATGCCACTCCCAACGTTGTCTGACACTGTGTGTGCTGTCCATGGGCGATAATGGCATGCCATACTCGACGTCATCCGACCATGTGTGTTGGCCAAGGGCGATGATGGCATGTTTGGCCCATCTTCGTCCAACTATGTGTGTTGTCCATGGGCGAAGATGGAATGTCACAACGGACATCGTCCGACCGCATGTGCTTACCAATGGCAATGATGGTATGCCACGCCCGACATCATCCGACTGTGTGTGCAGCCCAAGGTCCATGCGGGCATACCACGCCCGACGTCATTATATCGTGTGTGCTGTTCAAGGGCGATGATAACATGCCATGCCCAACGTCTTCTGATCGTGTATATTTTCCAAGGGCAATGATGGAACGCCATGCCCGACATCGTCTGACCGTGTGTGATGTCCAAGGGCGATGATTGCATGATACGCCCGTCATCATCCGATTCTGTCTGTTGCCTTAGAGAGATGATGGCATGCGATGCTTGACATAGTATGACCGTGTGTGCTGCCCAAGGACCATACCGACATGGCACGGCCGACGTCATCCGACCATGTGTTCTTCTCAACGGCGATGATGTCATTGCCATGCCCGACGTCATCCGTCCATATGTGCTGCCGAAGAGCCATGATGGCATGCCACGCCCGACGTATTCTAATTGTAGGTGTTGTCCAACGGTGATGATGGCATGCCACGCTCGACGTCGTCCAACTGTGTGTGCAAAACTAGGAGAAATGTTAAATTGAATGGGATAAAAGTTTTTATCATAAAATTGATTTTCTAGCATTAAAACTGACTTTGTCATATGTGTTACGAAGGTATTCCAAACTCAAATCTATTTATTATAAGATTCATATAAATAAAAATACAATTTTCCTCAAAATTGAGGGAAAATCAAAATTGAATGGGTTAAAGACATTTTTTCAAAAATCAATGGTGATGGAATGCCTCGCTTGACATCGTCTGACTATGTGTTCTATCCAAGGGCGATGAGAACATGCCACGCCCAATGTAATCTAACTGTGTATGTTTTTCAAGGGCGATGATGGTATGCCACGCCCGATGTCGTCTGATCGCGTGTGTAGTCCAAGGGCATTGATGGCATGCCATGCCCGATGTCGTTCGACCGTATGTGATGTCCAAGGGAGGTTATGGCATGCCACGATCAACGTCGTTTGATCGTGTGTGCTTCCCAAGGGCAATGATGGCATGCCACGCCCGACGTAGACTGATCATGTATGTGTTCCAAGGGCGATTATTGCATGCCACACCCGACATCGTCCGACCGTGTGTGCTGCCCAAGGGATATGATTACATGTCACGCCCAACATCGTCTGATAGTGTTTGCTGCCCAAAGGCGATGATGGCATGTCACGCCTGACGTCTCCGATAGTTTGTTCTGTCCAAGGGCGATGATAACATTATACGCCCGACATCATCCAACCATGTATTCATTCCAAAAGGGATAATGTCATGCCACGCCTGATGTCATACGGATGTATGTGTTGCCCAAGGGTGATGATCGCATGCTACTCCCGTCATCGTCCGACTGTGTTTTCTGCCTAAGGGCAATGATTTCATGTGATGCTCGACGTCGTCTGACCGTGTGTGTTGCCTAAGGACCATTGGGGTATGGCACTCCCAATGTCATCCGACCGTGTGTGCTACCTAAGGGCGATGATGGCATATCACGCCCGACGTCGTCCAACCGTTTATGCTGCCCAAGGACCGTGCAGGCATTCCACGCCCGACATCATCCGACCATGTGTGTTTTCCAAAGTCGATAATGGAATACCACACCTGACGTCGTCCGATCTTGTGTACTTCCCTAGCTTGATGATGGCATGCCATGCCCGACGTAGTATGATCCTGTGTGTTGTTCAAGGGCGATGATAGCATGCAACGATCGATGTCGTCCGATCGTGTATGTTGCCCTAGGACCATGTGGTCATGCCATGCCCGATGTCATCTAACCGTGCATGTTGTCGAAGGGAGATGATGACATGCCATACCCGACATCGTCTGTCTGTCTGTGATGTCGAAGGGCAATGTAAGCACGTCTTGCCCGACACCATCAGATTGTGTTTGCTTTCTAAGGGCGATGATGGAATGCCACGCCTAACGTTGTTCGATCGTGTGTGTTTTCCAACGGATATTATGGCATGCCAAGCTCGACATGGTCCGTATGTATATGATGTCTTAGTTCGATGATGGCATGCCACTGTCGACGTTGTTCGACTGTGTGTACTGCCTAAGGGACATGATGGCATGCTACGCGCGATGTAGTGTGATCGTGTCTGTTGTCCAAGTGCAATGATTATATGTCACGCTCGATGTCGACCGACCGTGTGTGCAAAACTAGGGGAAATGTAAAATTGAACAGCATAAAGCTTTTTATCATAAAATTGATTATCTAACATTATAATTGTCGTTATCAGATGTGTTACCAAGGTATTTTGAACTCAAAAATCTATTTTCTTTTATCAGATTCGTATCAATAAAGAATTGCGCTTTTTCTTTAAAATGGGGGAAATTCAAAATTGAATGTGTGAAAATAAATATATTGGATAATCGACTCGTCCAAACAGCCTTGTTTGTTTCGATCACAAAAAAATAACCAAATTTAGAAAAAAAAATCGCCTCAATAAGAGATTTGTTTCAAAAGTTATGGCCGTTTGAAATTCACAAATTTACAACTTTTTTTTAGTTTCAATATTTGATTTGGTGAAACTTCAAATGATTGAAACTTAGGGCACGAATATCCGTTTGAAGCGTTTTTCTTATGATGCATATTTTTTTGAGATCTACGTGGTCAACTCCTTAATTTGGTTTAATTTTTTTTAAAAAAAAAATTATTTTATTTTTATTTATATAGAATACTATAAATGTAAAACTAGAAAGGTAATATGCTTTGTGCCGTATTAAGTTAAAAATTAAAGACTTGTACATCGCAATGGGAAAATAGAGAAGATATATTAGATTAGTACGAATGTGACAACTATTATCGATGATGGAATGCCACGCCTAATGTAGTCCGACCGTGTATGCTTCTCAAGGGTAATGATGGCATCTAACGCTCGACTTCGTCCGACCATGTATTCTTCCCAAGGGCGATGATGGAATGCCACGCCCGACATAGTCCAACCGTGTGTGCTACTCAAGGAAATGATTGCATGCAACGCCTACTTGTTCTGATCGTGTGTGCTGTCCAAGGGTGATGATAACATGCCACGCCTAACGTTGTCCGGTCATGTATGCTTTCCAAGGGTTATGATAGCATGCCACGCTCAACGTAGTCCGACTGTGTGTGTTGCCTAAGGGTGATGATAACATTCCACGCCCAATGTCATTAAGCATGTGTGCTGCCCAAGGGCAATGATGGCATGTAATTCCCGACATAATCCGACCGTGTGTGCTGTTCATGGGCTATGATAGTATGCCACGCCTGATATCGTCCAACCGTGTGTGCTGACCAAGGGCGATAATAACATTCCCGCCCGACATAGTCCGACCGTGTATATATTATTCAAGGTCAATGATGGAAATTAACACCCGATGTCGTCCAACCGTGTGTGCTACCCTAGGGCGATGATATGATGCCACGCCCGACGTTGTTCGACCGTGTATGATGTCAAAGGGTGATGATGACAAGCAAAGCCCGACATCGTCCAATCGTGAATTATTTTCAAGGGCGATAATGGAATGCCACGCCGACGTCGTCCGAACCTGTGTATGTTATCTAAGGGCGATGATGGCATGAAAAACTCGACAATTTGTTATCGTGTGTTCATTCCAAGGGCGATGATGGCATGCCAAGCTCGACGTCATCCGACCATTTATGCTGTCCAAGGGCGATGATGGCATGCGACACCCAACATGGTCTGACCATGTGTGCTTCTCAAGGGTGATGATGACATGTCATGCCCTACGTTGTCCGACCTTGTGTGGTGCCCAATGGTGATGATGGAACGTGACGCCCAATGTCATTCTAACCGTGCTGCCCAAGGTCCATGCGGGCATGCCACACCATATGTGGTCCGATCGTGTGTGATCTAAAAGGGTGATAATAACATACCATGCCCAACATTGTCCGATCATGTATGCTTTCCAAGGGCGATTATGGCATGCCATGCCCGATGTCATTTGACCGTGTGTAGTGCCTAAGGGCGATGATGGCATGCCACACCCGACATAGTGTGATCGTGTGTGCTGTTTAAGGGCGATGATGGCATGCCACGCTCGACGTCGTTCGACCGTGTGTGCTATTCAAGGGAAAAATGGCATGCCATGCTCGACGTCCTTTGACCGTGTGTGCTACCCAAGTACGATTATGGAATATCACGTCCAATGTCGTACGACTGTGTGTGCTTCCTAAGGGCCATGTGGGCATGCCATGATCTATGTCGTCCAACCGTATGTGCTGTCCAAGGGCGATGATGTCATGTCATGCTTGACATTGTTCGTCTGTTTGTCTTGTCCAAAGGGATGATGATAGGTCATGCCCGATGTCGTACTATCATCTATGCTGTCCAAGGGCGATGATGGAATTTCATGCCCTACGTAGTCCGACCGTGTGTTCTGCCAAAGGGCAATTATAACATATAATGCCCGACGTCGTTCGTCCGTGTGTGCAGTCCAAGGGCGATGATAACATGCCATGCCCCATGTCGTCCGACTATGTATGATGTCCAATGGGGATTATAGCATGCCACACTCTACGTCATTCGACCATGTGTATGTTGTCCATGGGTGATGATGGCATGCCACGCTCAACATCGTTCGACCGTTTGTTTATTCCAAGGGCGAAGATGGTATGTCACGCTCGACATTGTCTGATCGTGTACGATGTCCAAGGGAGATAATGTATTCATTTAGTGGGAGATTATGACATGCCACGCTTGACGTTGTCCGAACGTGTGTGGTGACCAAGGGCGATTATAACATGCCACGCCCCACGTAGTCCGACCGTGTATGATGTCCAAGTGAGATTATGGCATGCAACGCCCGACATCGTCCGACATCGAATGTTGTCCAAGGTCAACAATGCCATGCCACACCCAACGTCGTCCGACCGCGTGTGTTACTCAAGGGAGATGATGGCATGTCACACCCGACATCATTCAACCTTTTACTTCCCAATGACAATGATGGCATGCCACGCCCGACGTCGTCCAACCATGTGTGTTGCCCAAGGGCGATGATGGCATGTCACCCCTAGTCGTCCGACCATGGGTGCTACCCTATGGCGGTGATGGAAGGCAACTCCCTACATCATCCGACTGTTTGTGCATCCCAAGGGCCATGCAGGCATGCCACGCCTTACATGGTCCGATAGTCTGTGTTGTGCAAGTGTGATGATAACATGCCACGCCCTACTTCATCCGATCGTGTATGCTTTCCAAGGGTGATGATGGCATGACACTATCGACGTTGTCCGACCGTGTGAGTTGCCTAATGGTGATTATGTCATGCCACGCCCGGCATAATCTTATTATGTATGTTATCCAAGGACGATGATGGCATGCAAAACTCGACATCATCCGACCATGTGTTTTGTCCTAGGGCGAGATAGCATGCCATGCGCAACGTCGTCCAACCATGTGTGCTGCACAAGTACAATTGTGGCATGTTACGCCCACCATCATCTTACTGTGTGTGCTGCCCCAAGGCCATGTGGGCATGCCACAACAGATGTCGTCCAAACGTATGTGTTGTCCAAGGTCGATGATTCCATGACACGTTCCACGTCATTCGTCTGTGTATGTTGTCCAAAAGGATGATTACATGCCACACCCGATGTCGTACAATCATCTCTTTTGTCTAAGGGTAATGGTGGAATGCCACGCCCGACGTAGTTTGACCGTGTGTGCTGCCCAAATGCAATGATTTCATTGCCACGCCCTATGTCGTCCGACCGCGTGGGTAGTCCAAGAGTAGTAATAAAATGCTACGCCCGACGTTTTCCGACTATGTGTTTTCCCTAAGGGCGATGAAAGTATTGCCACGCCCAATAACGTCCGACAGTGTATGCTTTCTAAGGGTGACGATAGGATAGCACGCCTGACGTTGTCCGACATCGTGTGTGATGTCAAAGGGAGATGATGGAAGGCACACTCGTCGTAGTCCAACCGCATGTGTGGTCCAAGGTCCATTATGGCATGCCATGCCTGACGTAGTCCGACCATGTATAATTTCCAAAGGAGTTGTTGGCATGCCATGCCCGATGTTGTCCCACCGTGTGTATTATCCAAGGGCGAAGATGTCATGTCACTCCCAACGTCGTTCGACATTGTATTCGGCCCAATGGCGATGTTGGCATGCCTCGCCTGACGTCATCCGACAGTGTGTGCTGCCCAAGGTCTATGCAGGCATACCACGCCTGACGTCGTCTAATCGTGTTTACTGTCCAAAAGAGATGATGGCATGGCACGCTCGACCTCGTTCGACCATGTGTGCTACCCAAAGGCCATGTAGTCATGCAACTCTTGATGTCGTTCGACCGTGTGTGCTTACAAAGGGCGATTCGAAAATGTCATACCCGATGTCATCCGACCGTGTGTGCTGGACAATGGCGATGGTGGATGCCACGCCCAACGTCGTCCGACTGTCTTTGCTGCCCAAAGGCCATGTAGGCATGCCACTCCCGATGTCCTCCAATCATATATTCATTCCAAGGGCGATGATGGCATGCCACGCTCAACGCCGTTCGTCCGTGTGTGTTGTTCAAAGGGATGATGTCATGCTACGACCGATGTCGTACGACCATCTGTGTTGTCCAAGGGAAATGATGGCATGCCACGCCTGACGTATTCCAACCGTGTGGGCTGCCCAAGGGCAATGATGGCATTCCATGCTGACGTTGTTCGACCGTGTGTGAAGTCCAAGGGCGATGATGGCATACCATGATCGACGTCGTCTGTCCTTGTGTGCTGTTCAAAGGTGATGATAGAATTTGAATCCCAACGTCATCAAACCATGTGTGCTTCCAAAGGGCCATTTGGCATACCACGCTGATGTAGTCCGACCGTGTGTGCTGACCAAGGGCGATGATGGCATGTCACGCCCGAAGTCATCTGATCGTATGTGCTTCCCAAGTGCTGTGATGGAATGACACGCTCGACATCGTGCGACCGAGTGTTCTTCTCAAGGTCCATGAGGGAATTTATCTGACCATGTGTGATGACATAGGGCGATGATAACATGCCACATCCGATGTAGTCCGACCATGCATAGTATCCAAGGGTAATGATGGCATTTAACGCCCAACGTCATCCGAGCTTGTGTGATTCTCAAGGACGATGATAGAATTGCCTTTCCTGACGTCGTGCGACCGTCTGTTCTGCCCAAAGTCCATGCAGGCATGCCATGCTTGACGTCATCCGACTGTGTGTACTGTCCAAGGGAGATGATAACATGCCACGCAAGACATAGTTTGACTGTGTATGCTATCCAAGGGCAATGATGGCATTCAACGTCTGACATCATCCCAACGTGTGTGCTATCCAAAGGATAATAGCATGCCACAACCCACGTTGTGCAACCGTGAGTGCAGTTAAAGGGCGATGATAACATGCCACGCCCGATATCGTCCTACTGCGTATGATGGCATGCCACGATCGATGTCGTCCAACCCTGAGTATGTCGTCCACGTGCGATGATGGCAAGCCTTACCCTATGTCTTGCGACTGTGTTTTCATCCCAAGGAAAATGATGGCATGCCACGCCTGATGTGTTTGAACTTGTATGTTGTCCAAGGGATATGATGGCATACCAAACCCGACGTCGTCCGACCGTGTGTGCGGCCCAAGGGCGATGATTTAATGTAACGCCTGACGTCATTTGACAATGTGTTTCCAAAGGGATATGATGGCATGTAATGCCCAACGTCATTTCACCATGTGTGCTACCCTATGGCGATGATGGCATACAGCACCCGATGTCATCCGACCGTGTGTTCTTTCAAGGGGCATGCGGGCATCTACGCAATACGTGGTCCGA
This sequence comes from Solanum habrochaites, assembly GCA_027704765.1. Lineage (NCBI taxonomy): Eukaryota > Viridiplantae > Streptophyta > Magnoliopsida > Solanales > Solanaceae > Solanum > Solanum habrochaites. The sequence continues at coordinate 11,679,905 of JAKWJA010002494.1, read as the reverse complement.
TCGTGTGTGCCGTCGAAGGGCAATGATAACATACCCATACCTACGTCGTCCGATCATGTATGGTTTCAAATGGTGAAGAAAACATGCATTGCTCAACGTAGTCCTATTGTGCATGTTATCCAAGTGCAATGATTGCATTTTACGCTCGATGTTATCCCACTGTGTGTGCTGCCCAAGGTCAATTATAGCATGCCACGCCTGACGTCGTCCGACCGTGTGTGCAATCCATGGGCGATGATATCATGCCACGCCAGACGTCGTCCAATCGTGTGTGTTGTCCAAGGGAGATGATGGCACGCCACGCCCAATGTCGTCCGATTGGGTGTTTATTCCAAAGGCGATGATGGCATACCAAGCCCTACGTCATCTGACTGTGTATGATGTCCAAGGGCGATGATGGCATGCCACTCCCGATGTCATCTGACCGTGTGTGTTGCCCAAGGGCGATGATGGCATATCATGCCTGACATCGTTCGACAGTGTATGCTTTCCAATGGAGATGATGGCATGCAACGCCCGACGTCATCCGACCGTGTGTGCTGCCTAAGGGACATGAAGTCATGACATGCCCTACGTGGTCTGATCATGTGTGTTGTCCAAGGCCGACGATATCATGGCATGCCTGACGTCTAGTTGTGTATGCTTTCCAAGGGCGATGATGGAATGCCACGCCCGACGTTGTCTGACCGTGTGTTTCCCAAGGGTGATGATGGAATGCCATGCCCGATGTAGTGTGATGGCGTGTGCTATCTAAAGGTGATAATGGCATGCCACGCTCGACGTCGTCCGACCGTGTGTGATGTCCAAGGACCATGCTGGCATGCCACGCCTAGCGTCGTCAGACCATATGTGTTGTTTAATGGCGATGATGGCATACCACATCCGATGTCATTCATTAGTATATGTTGTCGAAAGACGATGATAACATGCCATGCTAGACTTCATCCGACCGTGTGTGCTGTCCAAGGGCGAGATGGAATAACACGCCCGACGTAGTCCGACCGTGTGGTCTGTCCAAGGGCAATGATGACATCTAACAGCCGACGTCGTCCGTAGTTGTGTGCTGCCCAAGGGAGATTATGGCATGCCACGCCCAACGTAGTCCGACCGTGTGTGTTGCCCAAGGGCCATGCGGGCATGCCGCTCTCTACATGGTATGATCGTGTGTGATGTCCAAGGGTTATGATAACATGCCACACCCAACGTCGTGTGATCGTGTATGCTTTCCAAGGGTGATATTGGCATGAAACACCCGACGTCGTCTAAGCATATGTGCTGCCCAATGGCAATGATGGGATGTCATGCCCGACGTAGTCCAATCAGGTGTGATGTCCAAGGGCTATGATGGCATGACACGCTCAACGTCTTCTGACTGTATGTGCTTTCCAAAGGCGAGATGGAATTCCACGATCGACATCATCCAACTGTTTGTGCTGCCCAAGTAGGATGAAGGCATGTAATGCCCGACATCGTCCAACTGTGTGATTTTCAAGGACCATATGGGTATGCGACGCCCGATGTCGTCCAAAAGTATGGGAAGTTCAAGGGCGATGATGGAATGCCACGCTCTACGTTGTTCGTCCATGTATGTTGTCCAAAGGGATGATCATATGTCATGCTCGATGTCGTACGATCGTCTGTGATGTCCAAGGGCTTTAATGGCATGCAACCTCCCGACATAATCCGACAATGTGTGCTGCCCAAGGGAAATGATAGCATGGCACACTCGACGTCATCCGACCATGTGTGTAGTCCAAGGGCGATGATGGCATGCCACGCCCGACATCGTCCTTCCTTGTGTGCTATCCAAAGGCGATGATGGCATGCCAAGCCCGACATAATTTGACGATTTTTGCTGCCCAAGTAACGCCCGACGTTGTCCGGAAGAGTGTGCTGCCCAAGGGCCATGTGGGCATGCCACGCCCGATTTCTTCCAACCATATGAGTAGTCCAAGGGTAATGCCATCATGCCACGCTCGATGTCATTCGTCCGTGTGTGCTGACCAACGGCGATAATAACATGCCATGCCCAACGTCGTACGACCATCTGTGTTGTCCAAGGGAAATGATGGCATGCATCGTGCGACGTAATCCGACCGTGTGTACTGCCCAAGGTCAATGATGGCATGAAACAGCCGATGTCATTCAATAGTTTGTGCTGACCAAGGTACATGATTGCATGGCACACCCGATGTCGTCCGACTGTGTATGAGGTTCAAGGGTTATGATGACATGCCATGCCCGATGTCGTCTGACCCTGTGTATGTTGTCCAAGGGCGATGATGTCATGCCACGCCTAATAACGCCCGACCATGTGTTCATTCCAAGAGCAGTGATGGAATGACACGCCCGACGTAGTCCAACCGTGTATGCTATCCAAGGAGGAAGATGGGATTCCACGCCCGATGTTGTCCAACCATGTAAAATGTCCAAGGGCGTTGAGGGTATGCCACATCTGACATCATCCGACTGTGTGTACTGGCCAAGGGTGTTGATGGCATGTCATTCCCGACGTCGTCTTACCATGTGTGCTGAACACGAGATATAATGGAATAACATGCCCGATGTCATTCAACCGTGTGGGCTGCCCAAGTGCCATGCGAGCATGCCACGCCCTACGTGGTCCGATTGTGTGTGCTCTCCAAGGGCGATGATAACATGCCACGCCCGATGTTTCCTGATCGTGTATGCTTTCCAAGGGAAATATTGGCATGCCAGTCTCGACGTTTTCTGATCGTGCTGCTCAAGAGAAATTATAGCACGCCACGCCAAGTGTAGTCCATTCGCGTGTGCTGTCAAAGGGCGCTGATGCCATGCCAGCTCATCGTTGTTCGACCGTGTGTTCTTCTCAAGGACCATGCTGGCATTCTATCCCCAACATCGTCCGACCGTGTGTGCTGTCCTACGGCGATAATGGCAAGCAAGATCCGTTGTTGTTCATTAGTGAGTGTTGTGCAAAGGCGATGATGGCATGCCACGGCCTACATTGTCCGACCATGTGTGCTATCCAAGGGTGAGATGGCATGCCATGCCCGATGTAGTCCGCCCGTGTGTGTATCCCAAGGTCAATAATGGCATCTAACTCCCTACATCGTTTGACAGTGTTTGCTGCACAAGGGCGATAATGACATGCCACGCCCGACGTCGTCTGTCCTTGTGTGTAGTCCAAAGGCGATGATGGCATGCCACGTAAATGTCATCTGATCGTGTGTGGTGTCCGAAGGAGATGATGGCATGCCATGCTTGACATCGTCTGACTAGTGGGTTGCCCAAAGGCCATGTGGGCATGCCACACCCAACGTCGTCTGACCATGCAAGAAGCCAAGGGAGATAATGGCATGACACGCCCGACATCATCCGAGCGTGTATGTTGTCTAAGGGCAATGATTCCATTCCATGCCCGACATCGTCCATCTGTATGTATTTCCCAAGGGCAATGATGGCATCTAACGCGCAACATCGTACGTCCGTTTGTGCTGCACATGGGCGATAATGGCATGCCACGCCCAACATCTTTCTTCCGTGTGTGCACTCCATTGGCGATGATGGCATGTCACGTCGACATCGTTTGACCGTGTGCTCTGTGAAAAGGCCATATGGGCATGCCACACCCTACATAGTCTGACCGTGTGTGCAGCCCAAGAGTGATTATAACATGTCACGCCCGACGTTGTTTGTCCAAGGGTGTGTATGAAATGCAACGCCCGACGTCGTCTGACCGTGTGTGCTGTCCAAGGGAGATAATGGCATGGGATGCTCGACGTCGTCCCATCATGTGTGCTGCCCAAGGGATATGCAGGCATGCCATGTTTGATGGCGTCCCACCGCATGTGAAGTCCAAGGTAGATGATGGCATGCCACGCCTTACGTAGTCCAATCATGTATGTTGTCCAAGGGTGACGATGGCATGCCATGCTCCACGTCATTAGACCGTGCGCTTCCCAAGGGCCATATGGGCATGCCACACCTGACGTAGTCCGATAGTATGTTCTGTCTAAGGGCGATGATGATATGCCACACCCGACATCGTCTGATCGTGTATGCTCTCGAAGGGAGATTATAACATGCCACGCTCGATGTCATCTGACCGTGTGTGCTTCCCATGGGCGATGATAGCATACAACGCACAATGTCGTCGACCATGTGTTCATCAAAAGGGAGATGATGGCATGCCACGCCTAACGTTATTCATCTGTTTGTGTTATCTAAAGGCGATGATGGAATGCCTTGTCCGACATCGTCAGACCGTGTGTGCTGTCTCATTAATTTGGTTTAGTTTTTTTAAAAAATATTATTATATTTTTATTAATATAGAATAATATATATGTAAAACTATAAAGGTAATATGCTTTGTGTCATATTAAGTTAAAAATGAAAGACTAGTACAACGCGATGGGCAAACGGAGAACATATATTAGATTAGTACGAATGCGACAACCATGATCGATAAATGCATGCCACATGCGACGTAGTCCAATCGTGTAAGCTACCCAATGGCAATGATGGCATCTAACGTTTGACGTCGTCTAACCGTGTGTGCTGCACAAGGGTGATGATCACATTGCCACGCCCGACTGTGTGCGCATTCCAATGTACAAGATAACATTCCACGCCTGACATCTTCTGACCGTATATGATGTCCAAGGGCGATGATGGCATGACACGCCTGACGTCGTTCGACCCTGTGTAGGTTGTCCTAGGGCGATTATGGCATGCCATGTCTGACATCGTCCAATTGTGTGTTCATTCCAACGGCGATGATGGCATGTCACGTTTGATGTTCTCCGACCGTGTATGTTGTCAAAAGGCGATGATGGCATGGTACGCCTAACGCCGTTCGACCGTTTGTGCTTCCAAAAGGTGATGATTGCATGCCACACCCGACATCGTGCGACAATGTCTGTTTTCCAAAGACCATACAGGAACGCCACGCTTGACGTCATCTGACCGTGTGTTCTGACATAAAGCGATGATAACATGTCACGCCCGACGTAGTCTGGTCGTTTGTGCATTCCATGGGCGATGATGGCATGCAATTCTTAATGTTGTTCGATCGTGTATGCTCTCCAAGGGAAATGATGGTATTTAACACTCGATGTTGTCCGACCGTGTGTGCTGCCCAAGGGAGATGATAGAATTGCCACGCTTGACTTCATCCGACCGTGTGTACTTTCCAGGGAGATGATAACATGCCACGCCCGACATAGTCTAACCGTGTATGTTGTCCAAGGGAAATGATGGCATTTAACATCCAACGTTATCCGAATGTGTGTGCCGTCCAATGGGGATTATATCATGCCACGACCCACGTTGTCTCATTGTGTGTGCAGTTAAAGGGCGATTATAACATCCCATGCCAAAAATCATCCTACTATGTATGATGGCATTCCACGCTCGACGTCATCTGACCCTTTGTATGCCATCCACGGGCGATGATGTCAAGCTTTACCCTATGTCGTGCGACTGTGTTTTCATCCCAAGGGAAATGATGGCATGCCACGCCCGATGTGTTTGAACTTGTATGATGTCCAAGGGATATAATGGCATGCCAAGCCCGTCATTGTCCGACCGTGTGTGCGGTCCAAGGGCGATGATGTCATGTAACTCCCGACATCATTCGACCGTGTGCTGCAAAAGGGCAATGATGGCATGTCACGCTCGACGTCATTCCGCCGTGTGTGATGCCCAATGGCGATGATGGCATGCCATACCCGACGTCATCCGACCATGTGCGCTGTCAAGGGGCATGCTGGCATGCCACGCCCTACGTTGTCCGATTGTGTATGCCGTCAAAGGGCAATGATAACATGCCAAACCCGACGTCGTCCGATCATGTATGCTTTCCAAGGGTGAAGATAACATGCATTTCCCAACGTAGTCCTACAGTGTATGCTATCCAAGGCCAATGATGGCATTTTACGCCCGATGTTATCCCAGTGTGTGTGCTACCCAAGGTCAATTATAGCATGCCACGCCTAACGTCGTCCAACCGTGTGTGTAGTTCATGGGTGATGATATCATGCCACGCCTAACGTCATTCAATCGTGTGTGTTGTCCAAGGGCGATGATGGCATGCCACACCCGGCGTCGTCCGATTGTGTGTTCATTCCAAAGGCGACGATGGCATCAACGCCTGACGTAGTTCGACGGTGTGGTCTGTCCAAGGGCAATGATGACATCCAACGGCCGACGTCGTCCGAACGTGAGTGCTGCCCAAGGGAGATGATGATATGCCATGCCAGACGTAGTCCGACCGTTTGTGTTTCCCAAGGGCCATGCGGTCATGCTGCGCTCTACGTGGTATGATCGTGTGTGATGTCCAAGGTTTATTATAACATGCCACGCCCAACGTCGTGTGATCGTGTATGCTTTCCAAGGGTGATGATGATATTCCACACCCGACGTCTTCATACAATATGTTCTGCCCAATGGTGATGATGGCATGCCATGCCCGACGTAGTCCGATCAGGTGTGTTGTCCAAAGGCGATGATGGCATGCCGCGCTCAACGTCGTCTGACTGTGTGTGCTTTCTAAGGGCTAGATGGAATTCCACGATCGACATCATCCAACCGTGTGTGCTGCCCAAGTTTGATGAAAGCATGGAACGCCCGACATCGTCCGACTGTGTGTGCTTTCCAAGGACCATATGGGCATGCGACGCCTGTTGTCGTCCAACTGTATGTGAAGTCCAATGGCGATGATGGAATTCCACGCTCTACGTCATTCGTCCGTGTATGTTGTCCAAAGGGATGATGACATGTCATGCCCGATGTCGTAAGGCCGTCTGTGATGTCCAAGGGTGTTAATGGCATGCCAACTCCCGACGTAATCCGACCATGTGTGCATCCCAAGGGCAATGATGGCATGGCACACCCGACATCGTACGACCATGTGTGTAGTCCAAAGGCGATGATTGAATGCCACGCCCGACATCATCCGTCCTTGTGTGCTATCAAAAGGTGATTATGGCATGCCAAGCCTGACATAATCTGACCATTTTTGTTGCCCAAGTAACACCACACATTGTCCGGAAGAGTGTGCTTCCCAATGGCCATGCCAGCATGCCACGCTCAACGTCATTCGTCCGTGTGTGCTGACAAAGGGCGATAATAACATCTCATGCCCAACGTCGTATGACCATCTGTGCTGTCCAAGCGCAATGATGACATTCATCGCCCGACGTAGTACGACTGTGTGTACTGCCCAAGGTTAATGATGGCATGCAACACCCTACTTCATTCTATAGTGTATGCTGACCAAGGGAGATTATTGCATGGCACGCCCGACGTCGGCCAACTGTGTATGTGGTTCAAGGGTTATGATGGCATGTCATGCCCGATGTCGTCCGACCCTGTGTATGTTGTCCAAGGGTGATGATGTCATGCCACGCCCGACATCGCCCGATTATGTGTTCATTGCAAAAGCGATGATGGAATGACACGCCCGACATAGTCCAACTGTGTATGCTATCCAAGGAGGAAGATGAGATGCCACGCCCGACGTCATTCAACCGTGTATGATGTCCAAGGGGCGTTGATTGCATACCACGTCCACCATCATCCGACCGTGTGTACTGGCAAAGGGTGATGATGGCATGTCACGCCCGACGTCGTCTAACCGTGTGTGCTGAATAGGTGAGATAATGGAATGACATGCTCGACGTCATCCGACCGTATGGGCTGCCCAAGGGCCAAGCAGGCATGCCATGCCTACGTGGTCCGATCGTGTGTGCTGTCCAAGGGCGACGATAACATGCCACGCCCGACATTGCCTGATTGTGTATGATTTCCAAGGGCAAAAATGGCATGCCAGTCCCGATGTTTTCCGACCGTGTATGCTTCCCAAGGGCGATGATGGCATGCTACACCCAACGTCGTTCGTCCGTGTGTTTTATCCAAATCCGTGATGGCATGCCATGCCCGACGTCGTCCGACCTTGTGTGCTTTCTCCTTAATTTTGTTTAGTTTTTCTAAAAAAATATAATTATATATTTATTTATATAGAGTAATATAAATGTAAAACTAGAAAGGTAATATGCTTCGTGCTATATTAAGTTTAAAATAAAAGACTAGTACAACGCGATGGGAAAATCAAGAAGAATGCAACAACCATGATCGATGAAGGCATTTGACATTCGACGTAGTCTGACCGTGTGTGCTTCCCAGAGTCAATGATTACTTCTAACGCTCGACATTGTCTGACTGTGTGATGCACAAGGGCGATGATCGCATTTCAATGCTCGACGTCGTCAGACCGTGTGTGCAGTCCAAGGGCAAAGATAACATGCCGCGCCCGACGTCGTTCGACCGTGTATGCTGTCCAAGGGCAATGGTGGAATTTCATGCCTGACATCGTCTGACCTTGTGAATGTTGTCCAAATGCGATAATGGCATGTCAATCCCAATGTCGTCCAATTATTTGTTCATTCAAACTGCGATGATGGAAAGTGACGCTCGATTCAATCCGACAGTGTTTTGTAGACATATGGCGATGATAACATCCACACCCAACGTAGTCCGGTCGTTTTTGTTGTCCAAGGGCGATGATGGCATGTCACGCCCGACATCATCCCATCGTGTGTGCTTCCCAATAGCGATGATATCATGCCACACCCGATTTCATCCGACCATTTATGCTGTCAAGGGCAATGCAGGCATGCCACGCCCGACGTAGTCCAATCGTGTGTGCCGTCCAACGGAAATGATAACATGCAACGCCCAACATTTTCCGATCATGCGTGCTTTCCAAGGATGATGATAACATGCCACGCCCGACGTAGTCCTATCGTGTATGCTATCTAAGGGCAATGATGGAATTTTACGCCCGATATTATCCCACCATGTGTGCTGCCCAAGGTCAATAATATCTTGCCACGCCTGACATCGTCTTACCGTGTTTGTAGTCCATGGGCGATGATAACATGTCACGCCCGACGTCGTTTGATCGTGTGTGTTGTCCAAGGGCGATATGGCATGCCATGCTCAACGCCTTCCGAACGTGTATGCTACCCAATGGAGATGATGGCATGCCACACCAGATGTCATCCGACCCTGTGTGCTGCGCAAGGGCCATGAAGGCATGCAAAGCCCTACGTTTTCTGATCATGTGTGTTGTCCAAGGTCAACGAAACATGCCATGCTTGACGTCGTACTATTGTGTATGCTTCCCAAAGGTGATGATGGCATACCACGCCTAACGTCATCGACTGTGTATGTTGTCTAAGGGCGATGATGGCATGCCACGCCTGACGGCATCCAACCGTGTGTGCCATATGGGCAATGATGGCATGTCACGCGCGACATCGTCTGACCGTGTATGCTACCCAATGTAGATGATGGAATACCCCGGCCAACGTCTTCGGACCGTGTGTGCTACCCAAGGGCCATGAAAGAATTCCACCCCTTATATGGTCCGATCATGTGTGCTGTCCAAGGGAGACGATAACATGCCATGCCTAACATCATCCAATAGTGTAAGCATTCTAAGGGAGATAATAGCATGCCATGCCCGATGTTGTCCGACCATGTGTTTACCAAGGGGGATGATGGTATGACATGCGCGACGTAGCACGATTGTGTGTGTTGTCTAAGGGAGATGAGGGCATGCCAGGCTCGACGTCGTTCAACCGTATGTGATATCCAAGGACCATGCTGGCATGCCACGCCTAGCATTGTCCGACCCTTTGTGCTGTCCAATGGCGATGATGGCATACCTCATCCGAGGTCGTTCGTCAGTGTGTGTTGTCAAAAGGCGATGATGGCATGCCACGCAAGACATCGTACGACTGTGTGTGTTGTCCAAGGGCGAGATGGCATGCCACGGATGACGTAGTCTAACCGTGTGGGCTGCCCAAGGGAAATGATGACATCTAACGGCCGACATTCTCTAAATGTGTGTGCTGCCCAAGGGTGATGATGGCATGCCACGCCCGATGTTGTCCGACCGTTTGTGTTTCCCAAGGGCAAAGCGGGCTTGCCATGCTCTACCTTGTCTAATCGTGTGTGATGTCCAAGGGTGATGATAACGTGCCACTCCCAATGTCTTCTGATCATGTATGATTTCCAAAGGTGATGATGGCATGCCACACCCGACGTCGTCTAACCATATGTGATGCCCAAGGGTGATGATGGCTTGCCATGACTGCCATAGTCTGATAGGTTGTGCTGTCCAAGGGCGATGATGGCATGCCTTGCTCGACGTCGTCCAACCATGTGTGCAGTCGAAGGGAAATGATGGCATGTAATGCCTGATGTCGTCTGACCGTATGTGATACCCACGGGCAATAATGGCATGACACACTCGACGTCGTTCAACCATGTGTGTAGTCCAAGAGTGATGATGGCATGTCACGCCCGACGTTGTCCGTCCTTGTGTGCTATCCAAAAGAGATGATGGCATGCTAAGCACGACATAAACTAACCGTGTGTGCTGCCCAAATAACGCCCGACGTTGTCCGGCTGAGTGTGTTGCCCAAGGTCCATGTGGGCATGCCACGCTCGATGTCGTCCAACCATATGAGTAGTCTAAGGGTCATGCCAACATGCCACACTCGACGTCATTCGTCCGTGTGTGCTGACCAAGGGGATGATAACATGCCATGCCCAACGTCGTACAACCATATGTGCTGTCCTAGGGCAATGATGGCATGTCATGCTCGACGTAGTCCGACAGTGTGTGCTTCCCAAGGACAATGATGGCATGTAACACCCGACGTCATTCAATAGTGTGTGCTGCCCAAGATCGATAATTGTATGGCACGCCCGACGTCATCTGATTGTGTATGCGGTCCAAGGGTTCTGATGGCATGCCATGTCCGATGTCGTCCGACCCTGTGTATGTTGTCCAAGGGTGATGATGTCATGCCATGCCCTACATCATCCGACCATTTGTTCATTCTTGATGGAATGACACGCCCGACATAGTCCAACCGTGTATGTTGTCCAAGGAGGAAGATGGCATGACACGCCCGACGTCATTTAATCGTGTATGTTGTCCAAGGGGCATTGATGGCATGCCACGCCAGACGTCATCCGACCGTGTGTGCTGCCCAAGGGAGATGATGTCATGTCACCCCCGACGTTGTCCAACCGCGTGTCCTGAACAAGGGAGATAATGGAATGCCTTGCCCGACTTCATCCGACCATGTGTGCTGCCCAAGGACCATGCGGGCATGCCACTCCCTACGTGGTCCCATCGTGTGTGCTGTCCAAAGGAGATGATAACATGCCACGCCCGACGTTGCCCGATCGTGTATGCGTTCTCTAACCGTGCTGCTTAAGGGCAATGATGGCATTCCACGCCTAATGTAGTCCAATCATGTCTGCTGTCCAAGGGAGCTGATGCGATGCCAGCTCGTTGTTGTTCGACTGTGTGTGCAGCCCAAGGACCATGCTGGTAAGCCACGCATAACATCGCCCGACTGTGTTTGCTGTCCAACGGGGATGATGGCATGCCACGTCTGATGTCGTTCATTAGTGTGTGTTGTGAAAAGGCGATGATGGCATGCCACGGCCGATGTTCTCCGACCGTGTGTGCTATCCAAAGGTGAGATGGCATGCCACGCCCGATGTAATCCAACCGTATGTGCTGCCCAAGGTCAATGATGGCATCTAATGCCCGATTTCGTTTGAAAATGTTTGCTACACAAGGTCGATAATGGCATGCCACGCCCAACGTCGTCCGTCCTTGTCTGTAGTCGAAAGGCGATGATGGCATGCCACGTAAACGTCATCCAATCGTGTGTGGTGTCCAAAGGCGATGATGTCTTGCCATGCTTGACATCGTCTGACTGGTGTCTTCCCCAAGGGCCATGCGGGCATGCCATGCCCGACATCGTCTGACCATGCATAAAGTCAAGGGAGATAATATCATGCTACGTCCAACATTGTCTGAGCGTGTATGTTGACTTAGGAAATGATGTCATTCCATGCCAGACATCGTCCATCTATGTGTGTTGCCCAAGGGGCAAATGATGGCATCTAAACGCCTTATTGTCCTACCGACCGGTGGTGCTGGCACAGGGTGATGGCTTGCATGCCATGACCCCCAGTCTTCGTCCGTGTGTGCAGTCCAATAGCTATGATGGCATGTCACATTGACATCATCTGACCGTGTACTCTGCAGAAACGCCATATGGGCATGCCACACCCTCCGTAGTCCGATCATGTATGTTGCCCAAGAGTGATGATAACAAGTCACGCTCGACGTCGTCCGACTGTGCGTGTTGCCCAAGGGCGAATATGGCATGAGACGCCCGATGTAGTCCAATCGTGTGTGCTGTCCAAAGGCGATGATGGTATGCCATGCTCCACGTCGCTTGACCATGTGCTGCCCAAGGTCCATGTGGGCATGCCAATCTCGATGTAATCGGATGGTATGTTCTGTCTAAGGGCGATGCTAATATGCCACACCCGACTTCATCTGATCGTGTATGCTCTCCAAGGGCAATGATAACATGGCACGCCAGACGTCGTCTAACCGTGTGTGATTTCCAAGGGCGATGATAGCATACCACACAAGACGTCGTCCGATCGTGTGTGTTTCTAAAAGGCGATCATGGCCATGCCCAACGCCTGCGTCAATTCACTTGTGTGTTACACTACATAAAGGTGATGATGTCTTCCCAACGCCGACCGTGTGGGTGCGATCTCCTCGTTAATTTTGATTATGTTTTTTTAAGAAAATATTATTATATTTTGAGTTTAGTATAGAATAATATAAATGTAATACTATAAAGTAATATGCTTTTTCGGTGTCATATTAAGTTCAAAATGAAAGACTAGTACAACGCGATGGAACAATCAAGAACATTGAGATTAGAAACGAATGAAACAAACATATCTTATTATGCATGCACACTCTACGTAGTCCGACCGTGTAAGCTGCCCAAGGGAAATGATGGTATCTAACGTCCGACGTCGTCTAACTGTGTGTGATGCACAAGGTCGATTATCGTATTACCCCGCCCGATAATGTCCGAACATGTGTGTGTTCCAAGGGCAATGATAACATGTCACGCCAGACATTGCTTGATCGTGTATGTTGTCCAAGGGTGATGATTGCATATCACGCCTGACGTCGTTCGACCCTGTGTATGTTATCCTAGGGCAATGATGTCAGCCACGGCTTGAACGTCGTCTAGAAAAAAAAAAAGATCTGTGTTCATTCCATGGGATGAGCCTGTCAGGTGCTGGCCGGGTTGCGGACATTCTCCGACCGTGTATGCTGTCCAAGGTTGACGATGGCATGGCACGCCTAAGTCGTCCGACCGTGTGTTCTTCCCAAGGGTGATGATTTCATGTCATGCCCGAGGTCATCCGACAGTATCTACTGCCTAATGGTGATGATGGCATGCCACGCCTGACATCGTGCGACCTTGTGTGTTTCCCAAATTCCATACATACATGACATGCTTGACGTCATCTAACCGTGTGTGCGGACATAGGGTAATGATAATTTGCCACGCCCGATATAGTCCGATCGTTTGTACTATCCAAGGGTGATGATGGCATGCCACACTCAACGTTGTTCGACTGTGAATGCTCTCCAAGGGCAATGATGGCATTTAACGCTAGACGTCGTCTGACCGTGTGTGCTGCCAAATGGCGATGATATCATTACCGCACCTAACATCGTCCGAACATGTGTGCAGTCCAAGGGTGATGATAACATTTCACGCCCGATGTCGTCCGACTGTGTATGCTATCCAAGGGCGAAGATGGCATGCCACGCCCAACGTCTTCCGACACCGTGTGTGCTGTCCATATATTGCTATAATGCATCCAACAGCACGACGTCATCCCAAACTCCCCACCCTTTATGTTTTCACGGGCGATGATGGCATGTGAGGTCCGTCGTCGTCCCACTGTGTGTTGTCCATGGACGAAGATGGCATGTCACAATGGACATCGTCCGACCGCATGTGCTGACCAATGGCAATGATGGCATGCCACGCCCGACATCATCTGACTTTGTGTGTAGCCCAAGGTCCATGCGGGCAAACCACGCCCGACGTCATTAGATCGTGTGTGCTGTTCAAGGGCAATGATTTTATGCCACGCCCAACGTCGTCTGATAGTGTATGTTTGCCAAGGGCGATGAATGCACGCCATTCCCGACATCGTCCGACGTAGTTGATGTCCCAGGTGATGAATTAGCATGTAACGCCCTTCAAATCATCTGATTAGTTTCTGTTGCCTTAGGGATGATGGCATGCGATCTCGACATAGTCTTACCGTGTGTGCTGCCAATGACCATCCGACCTTCCACTCCCGACATCATCCTACGCTATGTGTTTCTTCCCACGGCGATGGTAATCTTGCCACGCCCGACGTCATGCCCGTTCATAATGTGCTTGCCAAGAGCCATAATGGCATACCACGCCCCGCTTATTCTGATTGTAGTGTTTGTCCAACGGCGATTATGGCATGCCACGCTCGACTTCGTCCAACCCGTGTGTGCAAAACTAGGAGAAATGTAAAACGTGAATTGCGATAAACGTGTTTTTACATAAATTGATTTTCTCGCATTAAAATTGAAATTTTTCATAATGTGTTCGAAGGTATTCCAAACGCAAAATCTATTTTTTATAAGATTCATACAATAAAAAATACAATATTTCTCAAATTTGAGGGAAATCAAAATTTAAACATGGGGTTAAAAGAACGTTTTTTGAAAATCAAATGGTGATGGCATGCCTCGCTTTGACATCGTCTGACCTTGTGTTTCTATTTCTCTCCGAGGCGTGAGAACATGCACACCCCACCCCGTAATCTAACGATGTCTGTTTTTTCAAGGGCGATGATGGCATGCCACGCTAATGTCGTCTTGATCTTGGTGTGTGGCCTAAAGACATGCCGAAATGCCACGCCCTTTTTGTTGGCCGACCATGTGTGTAGTCCAGGGCCGATGAGGAATACCATCCGATGTCGTTCCGACGTATGTGAGTCCAAGGGAGGTGATGGCAATGCCACGGATCTGACTCGTTTTGAATCGTGTGTGCTTCCCCAAGGCCGGGATATGCATGCCAAACGCCCGACATAGACTGATCATGTATGTTTTCCAAGGGCGAGTTATTGCATGTCCACACCCGACATCGTCCGACCGTCTGTGCTGCCCAAGGGATTTGATTACATGTCACGCCCGACATCGTCCGATAGTGTTCGCTGCCCAAGGGCGATGATGTCATGCCACGCCTGACGTCATTCAACCGTGTATGCTTCCCAAGATCCATGCGGTCATGCCACGCCCGACGTTCTCTGATAGTGTGTTCTATCCAAGGGCGATGATAATATTACACGCCCGACATCGTCAAACCATGTATTCATTCCAAGAGGGATGATGCCATGCCACGCCCGATGTCGTACGACCGTGTGTGTTGCCCAAGGGTGATTATCGCATGTTACTCCCGTCATCATCTGACTGTGTTTGCTGCCTAAGGGAAATGATGTCATGTGATGCTCGACGTCGTCCGATCGTGTGTGTTGCCTAAGGACCATGGGGGTATGCCACTCCCGATGTCATTCGACCGTGTGTGCTACCTAAGGGCGATGATGGCATATCACGCCCGACGTCGTCCGACCGTTTATGCTGCCCAAGGACCGTGCAAGCATGCCACGCTCGACGTCGTTCGACCGTGTGTGTTTTCCAAAGTTGATAATGGAATACCACACCTGACGTATTCCGATCTTGTTTACTTCCCTAGGTTGATGATGGCATGCCATTCCCGACTTAGTCTGATCCAGTGTGTTGTTCAAGGGCGATGATGGCATGCAATGATCGATGTTGTCCGATCGTGTGTGTTGCCCTAGGACCATGCGGTGATGCCATGCCCGATGTCATCTAACCGTGCATGTTATCAAAGGGAGATGATGACATGTCATACCGACATCGCTGTCTGTCTGTGGATGTCCAGGGCAATGTAAGCAAAGTCGGCCCGACACCATCCGATTGTGTTTTCTTTCTAAGGGCGAGATGGAATGCCACGCGCTGCGTAGTTAGATCGTGTTGTTTGTCTAGGATATGATGGCATGCCCGCTCGACATGTCCGTATGTATGTGATGTCTTATTTTTGGATGATGCAATGCCACTACGACGTTGTCTGACCGGTGTGCTGCCTAAGGGATATGATGGCATGTCTACGCCCTACGTAGTGCGATCGTTCAGTTGTCCAGAGTGCAAATATTACATGTCACGCTCAATGTCGCCCACCCGTTTTGTGAAAACTAGGGGTAAATGAAAGTTTAAAAGCATAAGCTTTTTATCATAAAAAAAAAAAAAAAAATTGATTATCTAAATTAAAATGGTCATTTTCAAATGTGTTGCCCAAGGTATTCGAACTTCAAAAAAATCTATTTTCTTTTAAAATCCAGATTCGTGCAATAACGTTATTGCGTTTTTTTCAAACAAATGGGGCCAATTCAAAATTGAAATGTGTGAAAATCAATATTTTGGGAAATCGAAACTCGTCCAACACCTTACCTTGTTTGTTTAGATCAAAAAAAATAACCAAATTAGAGACAAAAAATCGTCCAATAAGACATATTCGTTTTAAAAGTTATGGCCACTTTGAATTCAACAAATTTACACCTTTTTTTAGTTTCAATCTTTTGATTTGTGAAACTTCAAATGAATTGAACTTAGCTCGAATATCTGTTTGACTGCGTTTATCTATGATGCATTTTTTTCGAGATCTACGGGGTCAACTCCTTAATTTGGTTTATTTTTTTTTTAAAAAAATTATTTTATTTTTATCTATATAGAATACTATAATGTAAAACTAGAAAGGTAATTGCTTCGGTCCATTTAAGTTAAATTAAGACTTGTACATCGCGATGGGAAAATAGAGAAGATATATTAGATTAGTACGAATGTGACAACTATTATCGATGATGGAATTCCATGCCTAATGTAGTCCGACCGTGTGTGCTGCTCAAGGCCATGATTGCATGCAGCGCCTACATGTTCTGATCGTGTGTGCTGTCCAAGGGTGAGTATAACATGCCACGCCCAACATTGTCTGGTCATGTATGCTTTCCAAGGGTTATGATAGCATGCCACGCTCGACGTCGTCTGACTATGTGTGTTGCCCAAGGGCGATGATAGCATGCCACGCCCGACGTAGTCTTATCGTGTGTGCTGTCTAAAGACGATGATGGCATGCCACGCTTGTTGTCGTCCGACCATGTGTGTTGCCCAAGCGCGATGACTACATGTAACGCCTGACGTCGTCCAACTATGTGTGTTGCCCAAAGGCCATGTGGGCATGCGACGCCCGATGTCGTCAACCCGTATGTGCAGTCCAAGGGCGATGATTGCATTCCATGCTCGAAATCGTTCATCCGTGTATCTTTTCCAAAATGATGATGGCATGCCACGCTCGACAATGTACGATCGTATGTGCTGTCCAAGGGCAACGATGGCATGCCACGCCTAACGTAATCTAACATGTAACGCCCAAAATCATCTGACCGTGTGTGCTTCCCAAGGGCGATGATGGCATGGCACGCCCGATGATGTTCGACTGTGCATAAAGTCCAAGGGCTAGATGGCATGCCACACCAAACGTCGTCTGTCCTTATCTATTGTCCAAAGCTGTTGATGGCATTCGAAGCCTGAAATCATCCGACTGTAGTGCTGCCCAAGAGCCATGTGGCATACCACGCCGACATAGTCCAACCATGTGAACTACCCAAGAGAGATGATGGCATGCCATGCCTGACGACGTCCGATCGTGTATGCTTCCCAAGGTCCATGATGGCATGCCACGCCAGATGTAGCCCGATCGTGTCTGCTATCAAAGAGTGATGATGACATTCCACGTCCGACATCGTTTGATCGTGTATCCTCTTCAAGGGCGATGATAACATTCCACCCCAACATCGTCCGTCTGTGTATGCTTTCCAAGGGTGATGATG
The DNA here is from genome assembly GCA_027704765.1 of Solanum habrochaites. Lineage (NCBI taxonomy): Eukaryota > Viridiplantae > Streptophyta > Magnoliopsida > Solanales > Solanaceae > Solanum > Solanum habrochaites. The sequence continues at coordinate 11,661,989 of JAKWJA010002494.1, read as the reverse complement.
CGTGCCACGCCCAACGTCGTCTGACCGTGTATGCTTCCCAAGGGCGATGATGGCATTCCACGCTCGACGTCATTCGTCCGTGTGTTTTGTCCAAAGGCGTGACGGCATGCCACGTCCGACGTCGTCCGACCGTGTGTGCTATCTCCTTAATTTTAATTAGTTTTTTTAACAAATATTATTATATTTTTGTGTATATAGAGTAATATAAATGTAAAACTAGAAAGGTACTATTCTTTGTAACATATTAAGTTAAAAATGAAAGACTAGTACAACGCGATGGAAAAATCGAGAAGATATATTAGATTAGTATGAATGCAACAGCCATGATCGATGATGGCAGGCGACATCCGACGTAGTCTGACGTGTGTGCTTCCCAATGACAATTATGGCATCTAACGCTCAACATCGTCTGATCGTGTGTTCTACACAAGGGCGGTGATCGCATTGCTATGATCGACGTCGTCTGACCATGTGTGCAAACCAAGGGCAATGATAACATGCCACACCCGACATTGTTCGACCTTGTATGTTGTCCAAGGGTGATGATGGCATGCCACACCTGACACCGTCCGACCCTGTCTATGTAGTCCAAATGCGATAATGTCATGCTACGCCCAATGTTGTCCGATCATGTGTTCATTCCAAGTGTGATGATGGAATGTCACGCCCGACGCAATCCGACCGTGTGTGCTGACATAGGGCGATGATAAAATCCACGCCCGACGTAGTCCAATCGTTTGTGTTGTCCATGGGAGATGATGTCATGCCACGCTTGACGTGTTCTGACCGTGTATGTTGTCCAATCGCAATGATGGCATTTAACGTCAAACGTCGTCCGACCATGTGTTCTTCCCAAGGGAGATGATAACATGCCACGCCCAACATCGTCTTACCGTGTATGCTATCCAAGGGAGATGATGGCATGTAACGCTCAACATCGTCAAACACCATGTGTGCTGTCCAAAGTCGATGAAGGCATGCCATGCTCGACGTCGTTCGACCATGTGTGTTAGCCAACGTCCATGATGGCATGCCCCGCCCAATGTAGTCAGACCGTGTATGCTTTCCAAGGGCGATGATGGCATGCCAGACACGTTGTCGTCCCTCTAAATGTGTTACCCAAGGGCAAAGATGGAATGTCAGACCAGAGGTTGTCCGACCTCATGTGCTTCCCAATGGCAATGATGGCATGCCACGTCCAATGTCATCTGACCGTGTGTGCTGCCCAAGGAACATGTGGGCATGCCACGCCCGATGTCATTAGATCGTGTGTGGTGTCCATGGGCGATTATAACATGCCACACCAAACATCGTCCAATCGTGCATGCTTTCCAAGGGCGAAGATGGCATGCCACGCCCGACGTTGTCTGATCGTGTGTGCTGCCCAAGGATGATGATCGCATGCTACGCACATTGTCGTCCAACTAGGTCTGCTGCCTAAGGGCAATGATGCCATGCGATGCTCAACGTTGTCCGATCGTGTGTGCTACTCTAGGACCATGCAGTCATGCCATGCCCGACGTCATCCAACCATGTGTGCTGCCCAAGGGGATGATGGCATTGCAACGACTGACATCGTCCAATCGTATTTTCTGCCCAAGAGCCATGATGGCATGTCATGCCCGACGTAGTCCAATGGTGTGTGATGTTGAAGGGCGTGATGGCATGCCACGCTAGACGTCGTCCAACCGTGTGTGCAAAACTAGGGGAAATGTAAAATTGAACTTTATAAAAGCTCTTTATCATAAAATTAATTATCTAACATTTAAATGGAAATTCTTAGATGTGTTACCAAGGTATTCCGAACTCAAAAATCTATTTTCTTTTATAAAATTCGTAGAAATAATGAATTACAGTTTTCTTCAAATTAGGGGAAGTTCAAAATTGAATGGGTTTAAAGACCTTTTTAACAAAATCAGTGATGATGGCATGCACGTTCGACGTCATTCGAATGGTTGTTATTACCAAGGTTGATGATTATATGCCATGTTGAACGTCGTCTGACCATGTATGATGTCCAAGGGAGGTGATGGCATGCCTCACTCGACGTCATCCGATCGTATGTGCTGCCCAAGGTACATGCGGCCATGCCACGCCTGACATCATCCGACCATGTGTGCAGTCCAAGGGTGATGGTGTCATGCCAAGACAGACTTCGTCCGACCGTATGTGCTGTCCAAGGGAGATGATGGCATACCACACCCAACGTCGTCTGACTGTGTGTGCTGCCCAAGGGCAATGATGGCATGCCACGCCCGATATAGTTTGATCGTGTATGTGTTCAAAAGGCGATGATGGCATACCATGCCTGACGTCGTTTGACCGTGTGTGCTGCCCAAGGGCAATGATTGCATGTAACGCCCGACATCATCCGACCGTCTTTGTTGCGCAAGGGCGATGATGGCATGCCACACCCGACGTCATCTGATCATGTGTGCTGCCCAAGGGCCATACAGGCATGCCACATCCGACAATTTTTGATTGTGTGTTCTTTCCAAGGGCGATGATAACATGCCACGCCTGGCGTCGACCGATCGTGTATGCTTCTCAAGGCCGTTGATGGCATGCCACGCCCGACATCATCCGATCGTGTGTGCTACCCAAGGGAGATGATGGAATGCCACAGTTGATGTCATTCATCCATGTGTGTTGTCCAAAGGGATGATGACATGCCACGCCTGACGTCATACGATCGTCTGTTCTATCCAAGGGTGATGATGGAATGTCACGCTCGACGTAGTCTGACCGTGCGTGTTTCCCAAGGACAATGATTGCATCTAACGTCCGATGTCGTCCGACCGTGTGTGCTACCCAAGGGCGATGATAACATTGCCATGCCCGATATTATCCGATCGTATGTGAAGTCCAAGAGAGATGATAACATGCCACGATCGACGTCGTCTGACCGTGTATGATGTGCAAGGGCGATGATAGCATGCAACGCCTGATGTCGTTCGACCTTGTTTATGTTTTCCAGAGGAGATAATGGTATGCCACACCTTACATCGTCCGACCGTTTGTTCATTCCAAGGGCTATGATGGCATGTCACGCATGGTGTCATCCTACTGTGGATGTTGTCCAAGGGTGATGAAAGCATGCCACACTCCACGTCGTCCGACTGTGTGTGTTGACCAAGGGTGATGATGACATGTCACGCTCAACGTCCTTCGACCGTGTATACTTCCCAATGGCGATGATGGCATGACACGCCCGACATCGTGCGACCGTTTGTGTTTCCCAAGGTCCATGCATGCATTCCACGCTTGACGTGATCCGACCAAGTGTGCTGACATAGAGCGATGATAACATGCCATGTACGACATAGTCCGATCGTGTGTGTTGTACAAGGGAGATGACGCCATTCCACGCTCGACATTGTCTGACCGTGTGTCCTGTCCAAGGGCAATTATGGCTTTTAACGCCCGACGTCGTCTGACTATGTGTTCTTCCTAAGGGCTATGTTAGCATCACCACGCCCAACGTCGTTCGACCGTGTGTGCTGCAAGAGGGCCAAGTAGCATACCACACTTACATAGTCCGACCGTGTGGGCTGCCCAAGGGCTATGATTGCATGCGACCCCCAATGTCATCCGACCATGTATGATGTCCAAAGGCAATTATTGCATGCCACGCCCGACATCGTCTGACCGTATGTGTTGTCCAAGGGAGATGATGGCATGCCACACCCAACGGCGTCTAACCGTGTGTGCTGCCCAAAGGCGATGACAGCATTCTACACCCGACGTAGTCTCATCGTGTATGTGTTCCAAAGGCGATGATGGCATGCAACAGTAGACGTCGTCCGACCATGTGTGCTACCCAATGGCAGTGATGGCATGTGACGCCCGACGTCGTCCGACCATGTTTGCTGCACAAGGGCGATGATGGCATGCCACGCCCGACGTCATCTGATCGAAAGTGTTGCCAAAGGGCCATGCCGGCATGCCACGTCCGATGTTGTCTGATCGTGTATTCTGTCCAAGTGCAATGATAACATGCCACGCCTGAGGTCGTCAGATCGTGTATGCTTTCAAAGGGCGATAATGACATGCCACGCCCAACATCGTCTGACTGTCTTTGTTGCCCAAGGGCGATGATGGCATGCCACGCTCGATCTCATTTTACCGTCGGTGTTGTCCAAAGGGATGATGACATGCCACGCCCGATGTAGTACGATTGCCTGTACTATCCTAGGGTGATGAAGGCATGCCACGCCCGACATGGTCCGACCATGTGTGCTGCCCATGGGCAATGATGGCATCTAATGCCTGACGTCGTCCAACCGTGTGTGCTACCCAAGGAAGATGATTGCATTTCCATGCACGATATTATTTGATCGTGTGTGCAGTCCAAGGGTGATGATAACATGCCACGGTCGACGTCAACTGACCGTGTATGCGGTCCAAGGGCAATGATAGTATGCCATGCCCGACGTCGTTTGACCCTGTGTATGCTGTCAAAGGGCGATGATGGCATGCCATGCCCAACATCGTCTTACCTTGTGTTCATTACAAGGGCTATGTGACATTCCACGCCCGACATGGTACGACTGTCTGTGTTGTCCAAGGGTGATGATCACATGCCACTCCTGACATAGTCCGACCATGTGTTCTGCCCAAGGGCAATGATGGCATTTAATGCCCGACCTCATCCGACAGTGTGTGCTACCCAAGGGCGATGATGGTATGGCTCTCCCGACGTCGTCTGACCATATGTGCAGTCCAAGGGCAATGGTGACATGCCATGCCCGACATTTTTCATCCTTGTGTGCTGTCGAAACACAATGTTGGCATGCCAAACCCAACTTATTCGACTGTGTGTGCTGCCCAAGTGCGATTATGGAATGTAACGTCGACGTCGTCCGGTTGAGTGTGTTACCCAAGGGACATGTGGGCATGTCATGCCCGAAGTCTTCCAACTATATGTGCAGTCCAAGGACCATGTCAGCATGACAAGATCGACATCTTTCGTCAGTGTTTGCTGACCAAGGGAGAGGATAACATGCCACGCCCAATGTTGCACGGTCGTATGTGCTGTCCAAGGGAATTATTGCATGCCACACCCAACGTAGTTCGACCGCGTATGCTGCCCAAGGGAAATGATGGCATGCCACACCCGACGTCGTCCGACCATGTGTGCTGTCCAAGGGTGAGATGGGATGCCACGCCGGATGTTGTCCGACCGTGTGTGCTGCCCAAGGGCAATGATGACATCTAAGGGCCGATGTCATCGGACCGTGTGTGCCGTCAAAGGGCGAGATGGCATGCCACGCCCGATGTTGTCCGACCGTGTGTGCTGCCCAAGGGCAATGATGAAATCTAACATTCGACGTCATCCGAACGTGTGTGTTGCCCAAGGGCAATGATGGCATGCCACACGCGTCGTAGTCCGACCGTGTGTGTTGCCCAAGGGCCATGCTATCATGCCACATTCTATGTGGTCTGATCGTGTATGCTTTCCAAGGGTGATGACACAACCGATGACGTCTGACCATATATTTTGCAAAAGGTCCATGATGGCATGCCACGCCCTAGGTAGTCCGATCGGGTGTGCTATCCAAGGGCGATGTTGGCATGCCACGCTCAACGTCGTCCTACTGAGTGTGCTTTCCAATGGCGAGATGGAATTCCATGATATACATCGTCCAACCGTGTGTGCTACCCAAGTGCGATGAGGGCATGTAACGCCCAAGGTCTTCCAATTGTGTGTGCTTTCCAAGGAGAATTTTTGCATGCGACACCTGATGTCGTCAAACTGTATGTGAAGTCCAAGGGTAATGATGGCATGCCACTCTCTACGTCATTAGTCCATGTGTGTAATCCAAAGGGATGATGACATGCCACGGTCGATGTCGTACGACCGTCTATTTTGCCCAAGGGCGATAATGTCATGCCACTCCTAACGTAGTCCGACCATGTGTGCAGCCCAAGGGAAATGATGGCATGTAACGTCGGACGTCGTGTGGCCGTGTATGCTGCCCACGGGCGATGATGGCATGTCACACCTGATTTATTCTGACAATGTATGTAGTCCCAGGGCAGTTATTGCATGACACGCCCGACGTCGTCTGCCCTTGTGTGATATCCAAAGGCGATGATGGCATGCCAATCCCGACATAATCTGACTGTGTTACCTTCCAAAGTAATGCCCGACGTTTTCCGATTGAGTGTGTTGCACAAGGTCCATGTGAGCATGCCACGCCCGATGTCATCCAACCGTACAAATAGTCCAAGGGTCATGCCACCATGCCACGCTCGAGGTCGTTTGTCCGTGTCTGCTGACCAAGGGTGATGATAACATGCCATGCCGAACATCGTACGACCGTCTGTGTTGTCCAAGGTAATTGATGACATGCAACGCCCGATGTAGTCTGATCGTTTGTGTTTCCCAAGGGCAATGATAGCATGTACCACATGACGTCATTCAATAGTGTGTGCTGCCAAGGGCATTGATTGCATGGTACACCCGACGTCGTTCGACTGTGTATGCGGTCTAAGCGCGATGATGGAATTCCACCCCCAATGTCGTCTTACCTTGTGTATGCTATCCAAGCGAGATGATGTCATGCCACACTCGACATCACCCGATCGTGTGTTCATTCCAAGGGCGATGGTGGAAGGGCACGCACAACGTAGTCTCACCGTGTATGTTGTCCAAGGGAAAAGATTGTGTGCCACACCTGAGGTCATCCAACTGTGTATACTGTCCAAGAGGCGTTGATGGCATGCCACGCCCGACGTCATTCGATCGTGTGTGCTACCTAAGGGCGACGATGGCATATCACGCCCCACGTGATCTGACCGTATGTGCTGAACAAGGGAGATAATAGAATGTCAAGCCCGACGTCATCCAACTGTGTGTGCTACCCAAGGGTCATGCGAGCATGCAACGCCCTACGTGGTCCAATCATGTGTGCTGGCCAACGGCGATGATAAGATGCCATGCCCGACGTTTCTTTATCGTGTATGCTTTCCAAGGGAAATTATGGCATACCAGGCCCGACGTTGTCTGACCGTGCTACCCAAGGGCAATGATGGCATGCCACACCCAGTGTAATTGATCGTGTGTGCTGTCGAAGGGCGCTCATGGCATACCAGCTCGTCGTCGTTCGACCGTGTGTGCTACCCAAGGAACATGATGGCATGCGACGCCTAACATTATCCGAGTGTGTGTGTTTTCCAACGGCGATGATAGCATGCCACATCCGATGTCGTCCGTTAGTGTGCGCTGTACAAAGGCGATGATATCATGCCATGACCGACATCCTCCGACCGTGTGTGCTATCCAAGGGTGAGATGGCATGCCATGCCCCATGTAGTCCGAACGTGTGTGCTGCTCAAGGTCAATGATATCAACTAACACCCGACTTCGTTCGACAGTTTGTGCTGCACAAGGGCGATAATGGCATGCCACGCCCGACATCGTCCAACCTTGTGTGTAGTCCAAAGTTGATGATGGCATGCCACGTAAACGTAATCCGACCGTGTACGGTGTTCGAAGGCGATGAAGCATTCCATGGTTGACGTCATATGACTGGTGTGTTGCCTAAGGTCCATGCGGGCATGCCACACCCGACGTCGTCTGACCATGCATGAAGCCAAGGGCGATAATGGCATGCTACACCTGACGTCGTTCGAACGTGTATGTTGTCTAATGGCAGCGATGCCATTCCTTGCCCAACATCGTCCTACCGTGTGTGCTGCAGAAGGGCGATGATGGAATGCCTTGCTCGACGTCTTCCATCTGTATGTGCCTGTGGTGGGGCCATGGCGATGATGGCATGTCACGTCGTGTACGATCTAACTGTGTAACTCATCAAAAACGTCGGGGTATGGCATGGCGTCCAACCATACGTGTGTGGTCCGACGGGTTGGGTGTACTCCCAGTGTGGTTGTGGGTGGATAAATGTCACCCGACGTCTGTGGGGTTCTATCCGTGTGTTAGTCCAGGGGACGGGGTTTTTGTATGGTGCCTACAACGCCCAACGTTTTCCGACTGTGTGTGATATCCAAGGGAGATAATGGCATGCCATGCTCAGGGCTGTCGGTGTTCGATCGTGTGTGCTGCCAGTGTGGCTCTCATTCGAAGCCATGTCCGATGTCCGTCCAACCGCATGTGAAGTCCAGGGTTTGGGTGGATGGCGGGGATGGGTCACGCCCGACCGTAGGGTGTCCCATCCGTGTGTATTTTCCAAGGGAGATGATAGCATGCCATGCTCCACATCGTCCGACCGTGTGCTGCACAAGGGCAATGCGAGCATGCCACACCCGACGTACTCCGACGGTATGTTCTATCTACGGGCTATAATAATATGCCACACCCGACGTGGCTCGACCGTTTATGTTATCAAAGTGCGATGATGGCATGCCAGATCCGAAGTCGTCCGACCGTGTGTGATGTCCAAGGGAGATTAGGGTGCAGACTGCTGAGGCTCCCACGGCGTGGTGCTGACACGTGTGGGTGTACACTGTCGAAGGGCGATGATGGAATGCCATGGCCGACATCATGCGATCGTGTTTTAATTCTAAAGGCGATGATGGCATGCCATGCCAGACGTCATTTGATAGTGTATAATGTTCAAGGGCGATGATGCCAAGCCACGCCCGATGTCGTCGGACCGTGTGTGCAGCCCGAGGGACATGATGGCATGCAACGCCCAAAGTATTCCAATTGTGTTTGCTGTCCAAGAGCAATGATTTGATGTCATGCCCGACGTTGTCTGATCGTGTATGCTCTCCAAGGGCGATGGTAACATGCCACGTCCGACTTTAGCTAACCATATGTGCTTCCCAAGGGAGATGATAGTGTGTCATGCACGACGTCGTCTGACCATGTGTGCTTCCGAAGGGCAATGATGGCATGCCATGTCCGACGTTATTTATCCATGTGTGTTATCGAAAGGCGATGATTGCATGCCACGTCCGACGTCGTGTGACCGTGTGTGTTGTCTCCTTAATTTGATTTTTTTTTAAAAAAAAAATATTATTATATTTTTATTTATATTGAATAATATTAATGTAAAACTATAACGGTAATATGCTTCGTGTCATAGTAAGTTAAAAATGAAAGACTAGTACAACGCGATGGGCAAATCGAGAAAAAGATATTAAATTATACTAATGTGACAACCATGATATATAATGGCAAGCAACACGCGACGTAGTCCGACCGTGTAAGCTGCCCAAGGGCAATGATGGCATCTAACGCCTGACGTCGTCTGACTGTGTGTGCTGCACAAGGGCCATGCTAGCATGCCACACCCGACATAGTTTGGTCGTGTGTGCATTCCAAGGGCAATGAAAAAATTCCACACGCGAGGTCGTCCGACCCTGTGTATGTTGTCCTAGGGAGATGATAATATGCCACGTCGGATGTTGTTCGATCGTGTGTTCATTCCAATGGCGTTGATGTCATGTCACGCCCGACTTTTTTAGACCATGTATGATGTCCAAAAAAGATGATGGCATGCCACTCTCAACGTTGTTCGACCAAGTGTGCTTACCAAGGGCGATGATTGCATGTCATGCCCAACTTCGTTCGACCATGTCTACTGCCCAATAGCGATGATGGCCTACCACGCTCGACATCGTGCGACCGTGTGTGTTACCTAAAGGCCTTACAGGCATGCCACGCTTGACGTCATCCGACCATGTGTGCTGACATAGGGCGATGATAACATGCCACGCCCAATGTAGTCTGATCGTTTGTGCTGTCCAAGGGCGATGATGGCATGCCACGCTCAACTTCGTCCGACCCTGTATGCTCTCCAAGGGCACTGATGGCATTTAACGCTCGACGTCATCCGAGCGTGTATGATATCCAAGGGCGCCGATGGCATGCCACGCCCGACGTCGTCTAACACCATGTGTGCTGTCCATTGGTGATAATTTCATGCAACGCTCGACGTCGTCCGACCATGTGTGTTGGCCAAGGGCGATGATAGCATGCGAGACCCATCATCGTCCCACTGTGTATGTTGTCCAAGGTAAAAGATAGAATGTCACGAAAGATGTCGTCCTACAGCGTATACTGCCAATGGCGATGATGTCATGCCACGCCTCTCGTCATCGGACCATGTGCGCTACCCAAGGTCCATGTGGGCATGCCACTCCCGAGGTCATTTGGTCGTTTGTGTTGTCCCAAGGCCGATAATGGCATTGCCACGGCTGATTTCTTCCGACCGTATGTGTTGCCCAAGGTCCATGATGGCATGCCACTCCCGACGTATTCCGATCATGTTTGATGTCCAAGGGCGATGATGGCATGCCACGCTCGACGTCGTCCAACCATGTGTGAAAAACTAGGGGAAATGTAAAATTGAATGGGATAAAAGCTTTTTATCATAAAATTGATTATCTAACATTAAAATTGACATTCTCAGATGTGTTACCACGGTATTCCGCACTCAAAAGTTTTTTTATCATATTCGTAACAATAAAAAATACAGTTTTCCTCAAAATTGAGGGAAATTCAAAATTGAATGGGTTAAAAGACATTTTTTAGAAAATCGATAATGATGTCATACCACGCTTGACGTCGTCTGAACGTGTGTTTTATCCAAGGGCGATGAGAACATACACACGCGATGTCGTCGACCATGTGTGCAGTCCAAGGGAGATGATGGCATGCCAAGCCCGATGTTGTCCGATCGTATATGTTGTCCAAGGGAGATGATGGCATGCCACGCTCGACGTCGTCCGATCGTGTGTGCTTCCCAAGGGCGATGATTGAATGCCACGCCTGACGTAATTTAACGTGTATGTGTTTCCAAGGGCGATGAGGGCATGCCACACCTGACGTCGTCCGACCGTGTGTTCTACCTAAGGGAAATGATGACATGTCATGCCCGACATCGTCTGACAGTGTTTGCTGCCCAAGGGCGATGATGGCATTCCACACTCGATGTCATCCGACCGTGTGTGCTGCCCAACGTCCATGCGGGGATGCCACGCCTGACATTTTTTGATCGTGTGTTCTTTCCAAGGGCGACGATAACATGCCACTCGCGACGTTTTCTGACCATGTGTGCTGCCCAAGGGCGATGATCGCATGATTCACTCGTCATCGTCCGACTGTGTCTGGTACCTAAGGGCAATGACGTCATGTGATGCTCGACGTCGTCCGACCGTGTGTGCTGCCTAAGGACCATGAGGGCATGCCACTGACGACGTCATTCGACTGTGTGTTGCTTAAGGGCGATGATGGCATGTCACGCCTTACGTCATCCAACCATTTATGGTGCCTTAGGCCCATGCGGGCATGCCACTCCTGAAATTTTCCGACCGTGTGAGTTGTCCAAAGTCGATGATGGCATGCCACGTCCGACGCTGTTCGACCGTGTGTACTTCCCTAGGGAGATGATGGCATGCCACGCCTAACATAATATGATCGTGTGTGTTGTCCAAGGGCGATGATGGCATGCGACGATCGATGTCGTCCGTCCGTGTGTGTTGCCCAAAGACCATTCGGTCATGCCACGCCTGACGTCATCTGACTGTGCATGATGTCCAAGGGCGATATGACATGCCATACCCGACGTCGTCTGTCTGTGTGTGCTGTCCAAGGGAGATGTTGGCATGTCGTGCCCGACACCATTCGATCATGTTTGCTTTCCAAGGGCGATGATGCATGCCACACCCGACGTAGTCCGATCGTGTGTACTTTCCAACGGAAATGAAGGCATGCGATAATGGACGTCATTTGAACATACGTGCTGCCCAAGGACCATGCGGGCATGCAACGCGCGACGTCATCCGTCCGTGTGTGATGTCCAAGGGCGATTATGGCATACCACGCTTGACTTGGTCCGTCTGTATATGCTATCTTAGTTCAATGATGGCATGCAATAGCCTACGTCGTCCGACCGTGTGTGCTGCCTAAAGGCCATGATGGTATGCCACGCCTAACATAGTCCGATCGTGTGCGTTGTCCATGGGCGATGACTGCATGCCACACTCGATGTCATCCGACCGTGTGTGCAAAACTAGGGGAAATGTAAAAAATTGATTATCTAACATTAAAATTGTCGTTTTCAGATGTCTTACCATGGTATTTCGAACTCAAAAATCTATTTTCTTTTATCAGTTTTCTAGAAATAAAGAATTACATTTTTTTTTGAAATTGGAGGAAATTCAAAATTGAATGGGTTAAAAGAAATATTTTGGAAAATCCGCTCGTCCTAACAACCTTGTTTGTTTAGATCACAAAAAAATAACCAAATTGAGAAAAAAAATCTCCTAAATAGGAGATCCGTTTCAAAACTTATGGCCGTTTGAAATTTCACAAATTTACAACTTCTTTTTTTGACTTTCAATCTTTGATTTGGTGAAACTTCAAAAAGATTGAAACTTTGGGATCGAATATCCGTTTGATGCATTTTTTTATACTGCATATTTTTTCGAGATCTACGTGGTCAACTCTTTAATTTGGTTTAGTTTTTTTAAAAAAACATATTATTATATTTTTATTTATATAGAATACTATAAACGTAAAACTAGAAATGTAATATGCTTCGTGCCCTATTAAATTAAAAATTAAAGCCTAGTACATCGCGATGGTAAAATAGAGAAGATGTATCATATTAGTACGAATGTGACAACCATTATCAATGATGGCATGCCACACCTAATGTAGTCCGACCATGTGTGTTGCTCAAGGGCAATGATGGCATCTAACACTCGACATCGTACGACCGTGTGTGCTTCCTAGGGAGATGATGGAATGCCACACCCGACGTAGACTGACCGTGTGTGCTGCCCAAGGCCATGCAGGCATGCCATGCCCTACGTGGTCCAATCGTGTGTGTTGTCCAAGGATGATTATAACATGCCACGCCCAACATTGTTCGATCGTGTATGCTTTCGAAGGACGATGATGGCATGCCACGCTCGATGTTATCCGAGTGTGTGTGTTTCCCAAGGGCGATAATGGCATGCCACGTCCGACTTAGTCCGATCGTGTGTGTTGTCTAAGGGCGTTGATGGCATGCTATGCTTGATGTTTTTCGACCATGTGTGCTACCCAAGTGCGACGACTACATGTAACGCATGACGTCGTCTGACTGTGTGTGCTACCCAAGGTCCATGTGGGCATGCGACACCCTATGTGGTCCAACCGTATGTGCAGTCCAAGGGCAATAATTGCATGCCACGCTCGAAATTGTTCGTCCACTTATGTTGTCCAAAGAGATAATGGCATGCCACGCCTGACATCGTACGATCGTCTGTGCTATCTAAGGGCAACGATGGCATGCTACGCCTAACGTAATCTAACATGTAACGTCCAACGTCATCTGACCGTGTGTGCTACCTAAGGAGATATTGGCATGGCATGCCCGACGATGTTCAACCGTGCATAAAATCAAAGGGTGATGATGGCATGTCATGCCCGACGTCGTCCGTCCTTGTGTGCTGTCCAAAAGTGATGATAGAATTCCAAGCCTGACATCATTCGACCGTGTGTGCTGTCCAAGGGCCATATGACCATTCCACGATCGATGTCGTCCAACCGTATATGCAGTCCAGAGGTGATGATTGCTTTCCATGCTTTACGTTATTCGTTAGTGCGTGTTGTCCAAATGGATGAAGACATTCCACGCCTGACGTCATACGACTATCTGTGTTGTCCAAGGGCGATGAAGGCATGCCACTCCCCACATAGTCCGACCATGTGTGCTACCCAAGGTCAATGATGGCATTTAACGTCCGATGTTGTCCGATCGTATGTGCTACCCAAAGGCGATGATGGCATGGCACATCCGAGTCGTCCGACCATGTGTGCAGTCCAAGGGCGATGATGGCATGCCATGCCCAACATTGCCCATCCTTGTGTGCTGTCCTAACACGATGATGGCATTCAAAGCCCAACATCATCCGACCGTATGTGCTACCCAAGTGCGATGATGGAATGTAACGCTCGACGTCGTCCCGCTAAGTGTGCTTCCCAAGGGCCATGTAGGAATGCTATGATCGATGTCTTCCAACCGTATGTGTAGTCCAAGGACCATGTCAGCATGCGAAGCTAGACGTCGTTCATCCGTGTGTGCTAACTAAGGGAGATGATAACATGCCACGCCCAACGTCATACAACTGTATGTGCTGTCCAAGGGAATGATTGCATACCACGCCCGACGTAGTCCGACTATGTGTGCTGCCCAAGGGAAATGATGGCATGTAACGCCCGACGTCGTCTGACCATTGTGCTATCCAAGGGCGATGATGGCATGCCACGTATGATGTCATTCGTCAGAGTGTGTTGTCCAAAGGCGATGATGGAATGACACACCTGACGCCGTCCGACCGTGTGTGTTGTCCAAGGGAGAGATGGCATGCCCGCCCAACGTAGTCTGATCGTGTGATCTGTCCAAGGTCAATGATGACATCTAACGACCGACGTTGTCCAAATGTGTGTGTTGTCCAAGGGCGATGTTGGCATGCCACGCTCGATGTAATTGACTGTGTGTGTTGCCCAAGGGCCATGCGGGCATGCCATGTTCTACGTGGTCTAATCACGTGTGTTGTCCAAGGGTGATGATAACATGCCAAGCCCAATGTCGTCCGATCGTGTATGCTTTTCATGGGTGATGATGGCATGCCACACTCGACATCGTCCGACTGTATGTGCTGCCCAAGAGCGATTATGGCATGCCACGCCCTACGTAGTCTGATCGGGTGTGCTGTCTAACGGCGATAATGACATTCCATGCTCAACATCGTCTTACTATGTGTGCTTTCCAAGGGGGAGATGGAATTCCACGATCGACATCGTCCAACCATGTGTGGTGCCCAAGTGCGATGAGGGCATGTCACACCCGACTTTGTCCAACTGTGTGTGTTGTCCAAGGAACATATGGGCATACGACGCCCGATGTCGTCGAACCGTATGTGAAGTCCAAGGATGATGATGGCATGCCACGCTCTACGTCATCCGTCCATGTGTGTTGTCAAAAGGGATGATAACATGCCACGCCCGTTATCGTACAACTGTCTTTGCTGTCCAAGGGCGATGATGGCATGCCACTCCCGACGTGGTTTGACCATGTGTGCATCCCAAGGGCAATGATGGCATGTAACGCCCAACATCTTCCGACCGTGTGTGCTGCCCACGGGCCATGATGAAAAGGTACACCCGACGTCGTCCGACCATATCTGTAGTCCAAGGGCGATAATGTCATGCCACGATCGATGTCATCCGACCCTGTGTACTATCCAAAGGCGATGATGGCATGCCAAACCCGACATTATCCGACCGTGTGTGCTGCCCAAGTAATGCCCGACGTTTTTTGGCTGAGTGTGCTACCCAAGGTCCATGTGAGCATGCCACGCCCGATGTCGTCCAACCGTATGGGTAGTCCAAGGGTCATGCCAGCATGCCACGCTCGACATCATTCATGCGTGTGTGCTGACCAAGGGCGATGATAACATGCCATGTCTAACGTCGTACGACCGTCTGTTCTGTCCAAAGGCAATGTTGGCAAGCCATGCCCGACGTATTCTGACCGTGTGTGTTGCGCAAGGGCAATAATGGCATGTAACACCCGACGTCATTCAATAGTGTGTGTTGCCCAAGGGAGATTTTTCCATGGAACGCCCTACGTCGTTCGACTGTGTATGTTGTCCAAGGGCGATGATGGCATGCCACGCCCGACGTCGTCCAACCTTGTATGGTGTCCATGGGGCGTTGATGGTATACCACGCCCAACGTCGTCTGACCGTGTGTGCTGCCCAAAGGCAATTATGTCATGTCACGCCCAACGTCGTCTGACCGTGTGTGCTAAACAAGAGAGATTACGGAATGCCATGCCCGACGTCACGTGTGTGTTGCCTAAGGTCCATGCATGCATACCACGCCCTACGTGGTTCGATGGTATGTGCTTTCCAAGGGAGATGCTAACATGCCACGCCCGACGTCTCTTTATCTGTATGCTTTCCAAGGGCAATGATGGCATGCCAGGCCCCACGTTGTCTAACCATGCTGCTCAAGGGCAATGATGGAATGACACACCAAGTGTAGTCTGATCGTGTGTGCTGCCCAAGGGCGCTAATTGCATGTCAGTTCATCATTGTTCGACCGTTTGTGCTGCCCAAGGACCATGCTTGCATGACACACCTAACATCGTCCGACCGTGTGTGATGTCCAACGGTGATGATGGCATGACTCATCTGATGTCGTTCGTTAGTGTGTGTTGTCCAAAGGCGATTATGGCATGCCACGACCGATGTCGTCCGATAGTGTGCGCTATCCAAGAGTGAGATAGAATGCCTCACCCGATGTATTTTGACTGTGTGGGCTGCCCAAGGTCAATGGTATCATCTAATGCCCGACTTTGTTTGACAATGTGTGCTGCAAAAGGGCGATAATGGAATGTCACGGCCGACATCGTTTGACCCTGTGTGTAGTCCAAAGGCGATGATGGCATGCCATGTAAATGTCATCCGACCGTGTGTGGCATCCAAAGGCGATGATGGCATGCCATTCTTGACGACATCTGACTAGTGTTTCTCAAGAGCCATGCAAGCATACCACGCCCGACATCGTCTGGCCATGCATGAAGCCAAGGGCGATAATGGCATGCTACGCCCGACATCGTCCGAGTGTGTATGTTGTCTAAGGTCAATGATGTCATGTCATGCCCGACATCGTCCATCCGTGTGCGTTGCCCAAGGGCAATGATGTCATCTAACGTCCGACGTCGTCCGACCGTATGTCCTGCACAAGGGTGATGATGGCATGCCACGCCCGACATTTTTCGTCTGTGTGTGTAGTCCAATTACGATGATGACATGTAAAGTCGATATCGTCTAAACGTGTGCTTTGTCAAAAAGCCATATGGTCATGCCACACCCAACATAGTCCAACTATGTGTGCTACCCAAGAGCGATGATAACATCTCACACCTGTTGTCGTTCGTCCATGTGTGTAGTCCAAGGGAGATGATGGCATGCCACGCCCGACGTCTTCCGAACGTGTGTGTTATCCAAGGGCGATGATGGCATATGACGCTCGACATTGTCCAATCGTGTGTGCTGCCCAAGGGACATGCGGGCATGCCACCGCTTATGTCGTCCAACAACATGTAAAGTCCAAGAAAATGATGGCATGCCACACCCGACGTTGTCTAATTGTGTGTGCTGTCAAAGGGTGATTATGGCATGCCATGCTCCACGTCGTCCGACTGTGTGCTGCCCAATAACCATGCAGGCATGCCACACCCGACGTAGTCTGATGGTATATTCGGTCTAAGGGCAATGATAATATGCTACACCTGACGTCGTCCGACCATGTATGTTATCCAAGTGCGATTATGGCATGCCACACCTGAAGTCGTCCGACCGTGTGTACTGTCCAAGGGCGATGACGGCCTGATACGCCCGACGTCGTCTGATAACTGTGTATGCTATCGAAGGGCGATGATGGAATACCACGCCTGACATCCTGAAACCATGTTTTAATTCTAAAGGAGGTGATGGAATGCCATGCCGGACGTCATCCGACTGTGTATGCGGTCCAAGGGCGATAATGACATGACATGCTCGACGTCGTCCGACCATCTGTATTTGCCAAGGGCAACGATGGCATTCGAGGCCCGTCGTTGTCCCACTGTATGTGTTGTCTAAGGGCGAATATGGCATGTCACGAAAGACGTCATCCTACCGCGTGTGCTGCCCAATGGAGATGATGGCATGCCACGCCCAACGTCATCGGACCGTGTGTGTTGCCTAAGGTCCATGAGGGTATGCCACGCCTTACGTCATCCGATCGTGTTTGATGTCAAAGGGCGATGATAACAAGCCACGCCAAATGTCGTCTGATCGTGTATGCTTTACAAGGGCGATGATGGCATGGCACGCCCGACGTCATACGATCGTGTGTGCTTCCCAAGGGCAATAATCTCATGCTACGCCCGACATAGTCCGATTGTCTCTACTGCCTAAATGTGATGATGGCATGCGATGCTTGACGTAGTCCGACCGTGTGCTGCCCAAGGGCCATATGGGCAGGCCACGCCCGACGTCACCGTGTGTGCTTCGCAAGGGCGATGATGGCATTGCCACAGCCGAAGTCATCAGACCGTATGTGCTTCCAAAGGGCCATGATGACATGCCATGCCTGACGAATTCTGATCTTGTTTGCCGTCCAAGGGCGATGATGGCATTCGACGCTCGACGCCGTCCAACTGTATGTGTAAAACAAGGGGAAATGTAAAATTGAATGGGATAAAAAATTTTAATCATAAAATTAATTATCTAACATTAAAATTGACATTCTCATATTTGTTACCAAGGTATGCCAAACTCAAAAAATAGTTTTTTAATCAGATTCATAGCAATAAAAAAACCAATTTTCCTCAAAATTAAGGGAAATTCAAAATTGAATGGTTAAAAGACGTTTTCCGGAAAATTGATTATGATAGCATGCCACGCTTTACGTCGTCTTAACTTGTGTTCTTTCCAAGGGAGATGAGAACATGCCACGCTCGACGTCGTCTAACCATGTATGCTTTCCAAGGGAGATGATGGCATGCCACGCCTGACGTCGTGCGACCATGTGTGTTGCCCAAGGTACTTGCCGGCATGCAACGCGACGTGGTCTGACCATGTGTGCAGTCCAAGGGCGATGATGGTATGCCAAGCCCGATGTTGTACAACCGTATGTTCTGTCTGAGGGCGATAATAATATGCCACACCCAACTTCGTCCGACAATGTATGTTATCCAAGTGCGATGATGTCATGCCACGCCCGACGTAGTCTGATCGTGTATGCGTTCCAAGTGCGATAATGGCATTGAACACATCTAAATGCACACAACTAAGGGGGGAAAATTCAAATCCAAGATAAACATACTCAATGCAACATATATAAGTAAGTAGGAACTACATTTATCAATCCAAAATGCATACAAATTCTATATTCAGTCATATACAAGGAGGAACTACCATCTCCATGCTAAAGATGCTCAACACACACTCATGAAGGCTATATGCAATTCACTCTCGAAAAGCATTTATTCATGAAGCCAAACTAAGGCATGCTAATTAATTCATCTCATGAATTCCATATGAAACTCTACCAAATGCAATACGACATGATGCAAAACAATGCACATAAGCCAAGACCTAAAAAAAAAAAATTTAAAATGCATATAAAGAAGTCATGGACACATTTAGACACACAATGACCTAGATATCTAGCCACTCCATCTTGACCTTGTGACTAATTCTAGGTTGACTTTTCAAGCTCCATCTATAACACAAAAACAACTATGAATCTCATTCTTAATAAAGACAACTGTCACGACCCAAAGTACACCCTAGAAGTTAGGGCATCCTTAAGTCTCCACACAGCATACTCAACCTCTTGGAGGTCTTATACAATCCCTTAAACATTATTCATCGCATATATATTTGAAAAGTAGTGCGGAATCAAAACTTTTCACAATAATAGTTCAAAACATCTTTTATAGAAGCATACAAAAGACTAAGTATCTTCATAGCCATCTTACACACACTTAAATCTTTGGGTCACAACCCATATATTAACAAAATGGAAAACCAAAGTCTAATACAATATCTTTTGAAAAGGAAAGCTAAAAATAACTATATCCTCAAATTATACGAGGACATACCAAATTGGCTTAAGAGAATGCTATTTCCAAGCTTCACTTCCAAGAGACTCCGAAATTCCCACCTACACTTGTAGAGTAAACAACATATCGAATTAGTACATTGAATATACAATGTATGATGCCATTCAATAAAACCATGCTAAAACGTTCATTTACTTTATAATATGTTTTTATGCTCTTTTGATGAAAACTTCATAAAACAAGTATAAAAACCACTTTCAAGTCAATCTTCACATATAAGACATACTCAAGTAATCCAAAATATAAAACTATCATCACTTAGAAACTATATAAGCATATAGACCCTCCTACCAAAGGTTATCCTAAGACTTACTTAAGTAAGACAAGAAGAGACCGCCCATACACCGTCTTTAAGCACACCTAAGTATTCCTTAAGACTACCTAAAGTAAGATTATTCCCTTTTCATCTTTAGACTCTATACCCAAGGTTAATATAAGACTCACTTGAGTAAGACATGAAGAGACCGCTCATACACCCTCTTCAAGCCTACCTAAGCAATCCTCAAAGCTACCTTAGGTAAGAACCTTTCTATTCACATGTATTAACTTAAATCATCATCATTCATTAAGACAATTAAGATACAATTAAGCATTTAAAGGACTTCAGATAATGGTCTTGGAGGACCTAGGGAACCTTATCCTAGCATCTTCAAAGCCAACTCGTTCCATGTATAGATAATGTCTCATTCCACTACCTACACATTACAGAACTTCTCTAACACTAGAATGCATCCCATATGATGAGAATAGACATTAATCGAATAGACCATAGTATCTAGGTATGTAATCAGAAGTATACTTGCAAAGAATAGAACTAGGAAACATTCCATATTGACACAAAGTTAAGGAATATCAAGGGTTCTTTTGTGCTCTAGTCTTATCTTAAGTAGAGCCACTACAATATTCGCTCGGTGCTTTGCCTTGTTTTCATAGAGTAAGTTCATTCACATAAAGACATGAAAATATACCATTTCTTAGTCTTACCAATCATAATATCCCCACCAAGTATGGTATAGGGATTCAACTCAAGGTCAATAAGGATATCTCTTATGACTTCCTTAGAGATGGTTTCATGTCGTTCGATCCAACATATCCCTAAGTCCATCATTCCACTCAAAAAGGATGCCATTACGACTTTCCACTTCAAGGTTTGTATTAACCTTCTTTTATAAGTCCAAGGTTCCATGTTCTTGACCTAGGTTACTTGTTCAAGGTCCTATATTGGTCATCCTTAATTAGGGCACCATATTAGGTCTACCGATCTAGAATGTCATTCATCATTCATTCACACACATACATGACAAAGGTGCTTAAGCCTACTAAGTCAAGAGTTCACATTCACATACCTTGCATGTATAAGTAGACGGACAAAAGTTTACCAATCAGGACACCACATCATCATCATATCACATATTCAATAATATTCAAGTACACCATATATATACAACTAAGTCTACCTAACAAAATACCTTATCAACACACAAATAGAAACACATCATAGTCTACCATAGTCACATATAATCACTTACAAAAAATCATACTTTCACTTCACACATACAAATATACCATATAATCCTTCACATTGATCATTTATACAACATACAACATGATAATACCACAAATCACATAATAATGCCTACAAGTCCATGTTCATAACAATATAACACATAAATACCACAATCATAAGTGGACCATACCAATCAATACAATTCAATATTAATTCTATACAATATAGAAATATTTGTTCAACTTACCACCTTTCCATCATCAACATCTACATTCCTTAGCCTTTTCAATTAATTAACTTTATGAAGGCTTTACCAAAAGACATAAACACAATACTTAGTCAACAATCAATCCATATCAATGATTCAACAACAATACAATATAAATACCATCATTATAGGGCAGCCTATAAACCATTCTATCATGATCTATTATAATTCAATAGCTCAATACGATCTACACATGAACTCACTATTCTCATGTCATAATCAAATCACCCACATTAGAGACAAAAATAGAATTTCATGTAATGCATGGGTTAAAAGATTTTTTGACCTTAAAACTTTCAATTAACATCAATTATATCATAAATCATTAATTTAAACCCTTTCATGCAAGAACCAAAGGCTAGAAGTCAAAATAGGAAATTTTATGTTTTGAAACAACTTTGAAAAGCCTTTCATGGCTACTTGATTGGAAGAATAGTCAAATATTAAACAACATACCTATATTGAATATAATCTATGAGATTTATGAAGAATCAAAGGAGAAATCAAGCTCCTAGCTTCAATGTAGTCTAGAGAGTTCTATTTTTTATCTTGGGTTTTGATTTTTAATAATGAATTCTAATCTACGTTTTAGGCTTATAAAGTAACTTCAAATACCTAAAAACATCTATATTAAATTCCCATGAATGAATTTGGAAGCTAGGTTAATTTCCAAAAATTCCCACAACTTGGCTGAGGGACTTGCAGAAAATTGCAAGTGTAAACCGACGTTCCACTCGATGAACCGTCAACTAACTAATAGACCGTCTTGCTAGTCCATGGTTTTGGTCAGAGACTGGTATTTATGGGTTTAATCTCCCACACCTAAGTATGGATCCATTCCCCCCATCGACGGGAAATACTAAGGATGATAGGGTGTCATTTAGGCTCATGGTTACGGAGTGATTTTTGGCAGTTTCATGCCAAAGTTTCATTCCTCATCAAGGACCCTTAGTGGTCCTTGGGGAGTCGTGTGTATAAACCTAAAATGAAATAATGTGAACAAGAGATTCATGATTTTTTATTGAGTTAATTTTGTTATAAAATGATTTATATTAGTGTCCTTAGGCAGTGTGTGATGTTTAGTTAAGTTTGGAAGTCAAACATCCAAGAACGTCCATGACGTTCTGAAGATATGCCGTAGATAGTGCTTGTGTGTCTTGATGTGTTTGAGTGAGTTCTACATCTTCATATTTCTTGAAATTGGTGTGAGATGATAATAATACCTATACGACTATGTTTAGGGGTTTAAAATCCGGATATGACCCCACCTAAGATCAACAAGGGCCCCTAGAGAAGGACCAAAAACTGTCTTGGCAGAGTCCACCATCGAGGCAAACAACGGCCTGTCGACTTGCCCCGTTGATTGGAACTGAAAGTTAGACAATCCAAGACTCAAATTAATCTAAGTTTCCACTATCTAAACTCCACCAACGGACCGTTGATGGACAGATAGTTTGTCGGTTGATCCGTCGTTTGAAGCCTGCAAAAAAGTTGATCTCTCTTGTAATTACTTGGGGCGTTTGGTAAATTCATCCCAAGTCTTTTATGAAACTAGGAAGAGTCATTTTTAGGTTTATTTAGGTATATTAAAGTGTTTTAAACCTTAATACCTAATTTTAGAACTCAATTCCTAAAACCCAAAACCCCTCCCTCTTAAAAGACTCTCTCAAGTCTCCTTGGAAGCTAGAACTCAAGAAAGGGTTGTTGGTGGTCAAGTTCTTCATCAAAATCAGTGGGTTTTATTCAATGTGAGTTATGGTATCCATCCTTGAACTCTCTTTGATTCAAGGATTCCCTTCTAATGAATTTTTAAAAACGGTTTTTTACCCTAACTTCTTCTATCTTTAACTCTAAATGTCTTGCATGAAAACGTTTTGAATGATTTACAAATTATTTTTATAAGGTAATTTGATGATTTTAATACTGAAACATCAATCAAATCATGTTAAATATTTTTATCAGATTGTGGCTTAAGAAATGGGTTAAAGGAGCATCAACTGTTAGTCTTTGAGATTTGGTTTCTTATAGTTGATATTGTTATTTAGCTACTTTCCAAAGGTTTATATTATTATAAAATATTAAGGAAAATTTTATGGGTGATGGAATCTTGGAGTAAAGGGTAAGTTGGTTATGTTGTTTAGTTTTATTTATGAAATGCTCTTGAGTGGTATGGTCCACCTTCTTGGTGGCGGTGTTTACTTGAATTGTATGAATATGTAGTTACTTGCGTATTATGAATGAAGACATATTGTGTGAATAAAGATGGAAATGAAGATATTCTTTTTAATGTGTTTTATGAAGCTTGTTATAAAAAGTATGCTAAGGATATTCTAAATGACTTATATAATTATGTGAATCATGTTACATGTGTGATTGAGAAAAAACGTCTAAGCCATTTATAAATGAAATGTAAAATGACAATGATGATTATTT
This sequence comes from Solanum habrochaites, assembly GCA_027704765.1. Classification (NCBI taxonomy): domain Eukaryota; kingdom Viridiplantae; phylum Streptophyta; class Magnoliopsida; order Solanales; family Solanaceae; genus Solanum; species Solanum habrochaites. The sequence goes on along the minus strand of JAKWJA010002494.1, from coordinate 11,638,135 downwards.
TCAGGTGTGTTCATATGCCCACATCCACCCTCACCTTTTATTGAATGTAAATGAAGTTTAAGACTGTGGGAATGAAAAGGAGAGTTTGGGGTGACACTCACTGTGCGTGGGGATAATGAAATATTACAAAAACTCACTACGCTCAAAAAGCTTTTTAATATAGGTTGGAGGATGGAACCCTTCGTCATGTTGAGATGTGGTGTCCAAAAGTTTCCTGACCTTTAGTAGTGATGTTGAGAATCTGTTGGGAGTTATGCCTAGCACGAGAGGATTGAAAAGAGGTGGTTACACTTCGTGATTTGAGATGTGTAGTCGAAATGTACCTCTTGAGATGATTACTCCTCATTAGTAGGAATGGAGTTACTGATTGGCAATCTGTTCTTACCCTTAACTATTCACGCCGTATAGGTGCTAGCTATTGGAACAGCCATGTAAAACCTAAAAACAAAAGTAGACCTCATACTAGGCCAGTGAGGGTATCCCCTTCTCCAATAAGGAAGTATCGGGATTCCATATTTAAGCTCTCAATGGTCCTATGTGCTTAGCCTAACACCCTACAAAGTAATGACATTCTAAGTCTATCTAACGATTGTCTACAAGGTTAGGTAGTGGAATGGGACGCTATTTATCCATTTCACTAGGTAGGCATTCCGAAAGGTGAGTCTTGGTGAAACTTATATGAATTGAATGAATTAAGTCTCCTATAAGAACGTACTACTTAAGGTAGGTTGTGGAATGGGACGCTATCTATTCCTTCACTAAGTAGACCTTCCAAAATGGAGTCTTGGTGCTAAGCCTACTAAAAGAGTGTACTACTTAGGGTTGGTGGTTGTGTGGGACACTATCTACTCATTACACTAAGTAGGCGTTCCGAAAGGGAAGTCCTTATGTGTTGCTTGAGTGTTCTTTTAATGTCTTGTCATTGAGTGGGGGCTCGATATTCCGAGGTGAGTAAGCCAAAAAGGGTAGTCTTGAGGATCACTTTTGTGTGTACTGAAGGAGGTATATGTGCACCTCCTTCATGTCTTACCTTGGTGAGTTTTAGGATAACCTTAGTTAGGAAAACTCCTACGGAAATGAGTTCACTTCCTATTTTCTTGGCCTTTGGAGTTCACTCTTTTAGAATACGGTAGTACCTTGTAAAATTAAAAAAAAAAGAATTCACTGCAATTTGAAAAGCTTACCTTAAATAGCTTCTTTGTGGTAAAATTATGAAAATTCTTCTCTTATGATAAATAATGATTCTTATGTTGTTTGCTTCTAAATTCATGAATGTTTTACTTATTTGGCATGAAAGATTATTTTACTAAAATGTCCCATTTTATATTTTTTGCATATGTAATACTTAGTATATTATTTGTTCGAACCCTTTACTATTCTATAGTCTATAAGTATAGGTTTTGGAAAAAAGGTTGAAGTCTAGAACGCAAAGCTTGGGAAAATTCCTCTCAAGACAAAGTATGTCCTCATATATCCGAGGGCATAATTCCTATCATCTTAGTTTTTTATGTTAAGACTTAGTATGTATTTCTTCCAAATGTAAATGGTCGTTTCCCTAAGATTATTAATGTCGTGTCATTATGTTTTGCTTTTGACGATGAGTTTTTCTTAGTTTTTATGAAAGACTTCATTTTTATATTAAATGTCGTGAAAAGTTTTAATTCCACACCACTTTTCATGTCTTATGTAATAAACGATAATTAAAGGGCTTGTACAAGACCCCAAAGGGTCACGTACGCCCAGTCATGACCCAAGGGTTCTCCCTAACTTTCAGGGGGTGCTTCTAGGTCGTGAAAAACTTTTAACAAAGCATAAGGTTATGGGAAATAGTTTATGGTCTAAAATTCTCTTTAGCCATATCTAGTAGATTCTATCCATGGAAAAGAGGCTAGATGACGATAGAGTTTCACTATCTACATTACTCTTGAATCGTGCCATAGAACTTAACTCTATAAGGTCTCTCTCTCTCTCTCTCTCTCTTATGTTCCCTTATCCGGTGGTCTTCTAGATATGATTGCTTGGAAAGGTATATGTGTCTAATTTTGAGGGATATAAAGGTGAGTTTTGATGTTAGGTTAGTTTTGTGGCTAGAAGAGTAGATATGAAGGTGAGTTTTGAGAATTGTGATGTGATGCCATTTATGGCTAGGTTCGATTTATGAGATTAGAAGTGTTATGATGAGAACCTTTATGGTGATGTAGTTATAAGCATGGTAAGAGTTAAAATGATTGAATGAAGTGTCTTTGAGAGGAAATGAGTTACCTTGTGATTATGTTCAATGGTGGTAGAAATCTTTAAGGTGTAAATTTGAGTATTGAGATAATGTGATGATTTTGTAGGAGTAGAGGGCAACCCTCTTGTGTGGTTAATTTTTACTAGTTGTTCTTGTGATTGGGTTGAGATTCTTGTGTAGGTTTACTCTAAGGAGGAAATTTGGTCTGAATACCTAGTATAGGAGTTTTTTCCCATGAGATTGATTTAAGTGGTGCCTAAGAGTTGAATGAGGTGATGTTTCAGAATGTTTGTCTTGGCTTGATTACTGAGAGGAAAGTGTCACGCTTAACTTGTAAAGTTGATGTTTAGTCTTGATGTGCATTAGTTAAGGGTATATGAGTTCCTATGTTGTAAGAGGTGTAATGGTACTTTGAGGTACAAGACCTTGAAGATGGCTTTACCCTAAGTGGGGGAAAATGAGTTTAGTAGAAAGGTATGTGATATCCTCATCTTTCCTTTTTGTTCTCATTCAAGCTTGAGACCAAATCCTTAGTAGTTTGAAATTAATTGAATTCTTGCATATTAGTATGAATTATCATGTGTTCTATATGAAGTTAGATGACTTAAGGACTAATGTTAAAGAAGCAAACTAAAGCTAAGTTTTGCATAATGGATGTTAAGTAGAATGGCATGTAGTGTACTTAGTCCAAGAGAATCCTCAAGGGTCACTAAGTGGGAGTGGTAGTATGGTATGCTACTCTCATATCGCACTTAGTGTAACTTACCAAGTCTCTTTGCAGTAAGTTAGTATGGTATTGTCTTTCATATTGTCATGCCTTCTTGTTAAAGTTGCTTGAAAGGTGCATTATTGAAATTTTAAGCATGTGACATAGTGAAATTTTGAGTTCACTGTAAGAAAGTCTAAATTTTGAGAAAATATCAATTTTCATAAACCATGGTTTCAATGTGTGTAGAAATGATGTTTATAAGCATGTTTAATGTTGGAGAAGGAAGTTCCTCCATAAGTAAAGAAATGAAAGTGAATTGAATTTGTGAAGTTTTGCAAATTTGCCTATGCTATAGTGATGCTCAGTGTGAAAATATTCATTTTTAAAAAAAAAATTCTCTGTCTTTAATTTTAGTAAAAATGTGTGTAAAAGTGTTGTATATGAGCATGTTTAATGTTGGAGAAGGTAGTTCCTCCATAAGTGAAGGATAAGAGAAGATTTTGAGATGCGAAAGTTTTCCTAAAGTGCTTGTGTTGCAAAGTGTTTGAAAGTGTGAAATTGTTCTCCTTGATAGGTGGTTACTTGAATTTGATGTTTGAGCCTTGATTTTAATGTGTTATGTTATGCTAAGTGAGTCCTTGATGGTCTTAAAGTGTTTAGTGTCATTCGATGACGAATGTTGTTCCAAGTGGGGGAGAATGTAACACCCTAAAATGAAATAAAGTGAACTAGAGCTTTGTGATTGTTTCTCGATTTAATGTTGTTATAAAATGAGTTATATTAGTTTATTTAAGTAGTGTGTGAAGTTTGGTTAATTTTGTAGATCAAACGTCCAAGAACATCCATGACGTTCGGAAGATATGCTTTAGATAGTGCTTGTGTGTCTTGATGTGTTTGAGTCGTGTTTGTTTTGCTTGCAATTGGTGTGACATGTTCCTAAGATCTAAAAGAATATTTTTAGGGGTTTAACATCCGGGTAAGACTCCACCTAGGACCCATAAGGAGACCTACAGAAAGGCCCAAGAGAAGGACCCATAACTGCCTTGACAGTGTCCACCAACGAGGGCAAACGATGGCCAGTGGTCCAACCAAGGGCCCGTCGAATTGCCCCATTGATTTGACCTGAAAGGTAAGCTATCCAGGACCCAAATGAAGCTAAGTGTCCACCAACGAATCCCCACCAACGGACCGTTGATGGACAGATGGTCCGTTGGTTGATCCGTCGTTTGATGCCTGCCATAAAGTTGTCCTTTCCTGTAATGACTTGGGGTATGTGGTAAGTTCACCCCAATTCTTTTATGAACCTATAAAGTCATTTTTATGGTTATTTAGGTATATTAAAGTGTTTTAAACCCTAATACCTAATTCTAGACCTCATTTCCTAAAACCCAAAAACCCTTCCCTCTTAAAAGACTCTCTCAAGTCTCCTTGGAAGCTAGAACTCAAGAAGGGGCTGTTGGTGGTCAATTTCTTCATCAAAATCAGTGGGTTTTCTTCAATGTGAGGTATGGTATCCATACTTGAACTCTCTTCCATTCAAGGAGTCCCTTCTAACGAATTTTCAAAAAGGGTTTTCAACCCTAACTTCTTCTATCTTTAACTCTAAATATAGTTCTTATATAAAAATGTTTTTAATGACTTAAAAATGATTTTCTAAGGTTAGTTGATGATTTTTAATGCTGACACTTCAATAAAATCATGTTAAAGCTTTTTATCAAATTGTTGCTTAAGAAATGGGTTAAAAGAGCATTCATTGGTAGTCTTTGAGCTTTGGTTTCTTATGATTTATATTGTTCTTTAGCTACTTCCCTAAGGGATGTATTATAACAAAATGTTGTGAAAAATTTTATAGGTGATGGAAGCTTGGAATAAAGGGTAAGTTGGTTATGTTGTTTAGTTTTAATTATGAAATGCTCTTGAGTGGTATGGTCCACCTTCTTGGTGGAAGTGTTTACTTGAATTGTATGAATGTGTAGTTACTTGTGTATTGTTAATGAGTCCATTAAGACATATTGTGTGAAGAAATATGGAAATCAAGATATTTTTGTCAATGTATTTTATGAAGCTTGTTATGAAAAGTATGCTAAGGATTATGTCTAAATGACTTATATGATTATCTGAAGAATATCAAAGTGCATCATGTGATTAAAGAAAGTCTAAGCATGTATAGAATGAAACGTAAATGAAATGATGATTATGTGCAAGGTGTGTTCATATGTACACACACACTCACACTTTGATTGAACGAACGAATGAAGTTAAGGAATGTGAATGAAAAGGGGAGTTTTGGGGTGACACTTATTGTGACTTGATATGAAGTGTTTAGTAGCAACCTCACTACCTCCCAATAGCTTCTTGATATAGGTTGGAGGATGGATACCCTTCGTGAGTTGACATGTGGTGTCCAAAAGTTATCCTTGACCTGTAGTAGTGAATGTTGAGAATCCGCTGGGAGTTATGCCTAGCACCGAGAGGATATGAAAAAGAGGTGGTTACACTTTGTGAGTTGAGATGTTGTATCCGAATGTACTTCTTGAGATGAGTACTCCTCATTAGTAGAGAATGAGTTACTTATTAGCAATCTCCTTATCCCTTAACTATGCACCCGTATAGGTGTAGCTATTGGGAAAGCCATGTAAAACCTAAAAACAAAAGTAAGACCTCATACTAGGCAAGTGAGGGGACCCTTCTCCGATAAGGGAAGTATCGAGATTCCATATTTAGCTCTCATGGTCTATGTCGATTAAGCTAACCCCACACAATTATGAAAATGCTAAGCTCTTTTAAAAGTTGTAATACTTGAGAGTGGTAGTGGAATGGGACGCTACTTATCCCTCTCACTAGGTGGCCTTCGCGAAGGGTCGTGGTTGCGCCTTCTATGAATTGAATGAACTAAGTCACCTAAAGAATGGTACTACTTAGGTAGGTGGTGGAATGGGATGCTATCTACCATGCACTAAGTAGGCAGTTCGAAATGAAGCTTGGTGTGTTCTTGAGTGTTCTTCTTAATGTCTTGTCTTGTTCACGCCCCGAGCTACGCCTGAGATGCGGCCACTTAACCTAGGACGCACATTGAAGTCCCAGTAACCCTTCTGGCAATGATCATGAGCATACTAAGATATAAACGAGCGGAAGCTATCATATTAAATCTTTAAGATGGGGACTACCTAAGTCGAGAACTAGATATTTGAAACATTAGTTTTAATGCAAGTGAACATATTAACTCAATACTAAGCTGAATCTAACTATGTCTTTAAATGGCCCTAAAGTATACTAGAAATACTGGTAGCCAGCCCCCCTCAATCTATTAAACATAACTAACTGACTAAGAGAACTGAATGAAACTCATGATGTTGTCCTCGAGAAGCGGAGTCACCACTGAATCTGTCGGACATGGAGATCGTGAAAATCAATCTATGCGTGTTGTGTATGTCCGAGACCCCCCCCCCTGAACCTACATCATTCACGAGATATAGCCACGTAATTGTTAGTACTTGAAAGATAATTAAATGTAGGATAAGATAAAGCTGAAATAAAGACATAACTTGAACAAGACAATAGCAGTATAATAATCTGACATGATAATGAAATCTGACTAATTGAATGCAATGAACAATTTATAACAGTGAAACTTAATACTGAATATACCTAATATATGGTCAATGCAAAGAGTCTGACTTCAACTGTTGGAGCTACTAAACCGATAATAAATTACATGAGTCTAAATAGAGTCCATTGTATACGCCCCTCGAGAGGTCCCATAATACCCTTCCAAAGGTATACATGCATGACTGGAGTGATACTAAACTAATTGCCAACAGAGGGCTTACAACCGTACTTTGGCTAGTATTCTGGGACTATTTGGTACGCTGAATCCTAGTCCAAGCTCGGGATTTTCTACTCCATGGATGTGTGTAATTTATGATTATATCTAGTTTTTTGGAAATTTGGATAGCTAAAACTGAACTTGCAATTAATGCAACAATTAATCTTGTAATTATCCTTATACTGAGGCATGATATCTGAAGTGTCTTAAATATCTAACCTAGCATGTGTAATTCAAGAACTAAGAGACATCCAAAGTTCTGGGTTCTGAAATTTAATGCATAATCTGAGTCAAACATGATAATCGGATTTGGAACATATTTTCACTAAATCATAAGTTCTATCAAAGTTTCTAGAACCCTAGGTTTGATCATGATAAAGAATCACGAAGACTCTGACTTAAACTAGGGACCTAATGGGTGAAGTAACCCACTATTAAATACCACATACCTGGTGATGAATCACGAAAAAATATTTACGTTTCGGGGCTGGTATACTTGAGCTTCTTGCGTCTTCACTAGGTTCTTGATCTTTTTTCTCTCTCTTGCTTCCAGTTTTCTAAGTTTTGATTTACTGAATGACGTAGATATGTTTTCTTATGTTTCTAGGTTTAAACTGCACTACAGAATATGTGATTGGGTCAAAACGATGTAACTTAGGGTTTAAACAAAGTGGAATCAAAAATACCCCTTGGAAAGTTATTTTCGAACAAAACGACGGCAAGGAATAACGGTCTGTCATCTGATCGACGCCCTGTCGTTGGGTCTGTCGACTGGTTCTTCTCGACAGTCCTTTACTAAAATAGCCATAACTTTTTACTCGGAGGTATGATTTTATCAAGGTAGGTGGATATGGAAAGATAATTCAATGATCTATCTGTGGGTAGGTATTGGGACACCTAATTCATTTTGTTGTAATAGTTACGATCATTTGAAGTTGACCCAACTGCATTTCCTCTTAACTGTCTGCAAATTTTCCTCCTACGGTCAGACGTTGGTCCACCTACGGACCTTGCTGGTCATTCGTATCTCTTGTCAAAGAATGGGTGAAGGGAGTATTGATCGACGATCACGGACTACGGACCGTCGTCTAAGACTTAACCAATTTTTTTGGGCTGAAATTTTTGGAAGTTTCTGATCCCATCGACGCTTGTGTAGGACGGACTGTCTTCTATCCTATGGACCGTCGATGCCAGCGTTTGCTGCACCTTCAGATTTTAGTTCTATTTTGGATACGGGGTGCTACACATTGAATGGGGGCTTGTTCTCCTTAGGTGAGTAAGCCTAAAAGGGGTAGTCTTGAGGATCACTTTGGTGTGTACTGAAGGAGCTATATGTGCACCTCCTTCATGTCTTACCTGTGAGTCTTATGATAACCTTAGTTAGGGAATCTCATATGGAAATGAGTTCACTTACTTTTTGCTTGGCCTTGGAAGTTCACTCTTCTAGACTAGGGATAGTTCCCTGTAAAAGTAAAAAAAATGAATTCACTGTAATTTGAAAAGCTTACTGTAAATAGGTTCTTTGTGGTTAAATTGTGGAAATTCTTCTCTAAGTGTTAAATGATGATTCTTATGTTGTTCTGCTTCTAAATTCATGAATGTTATACTTATTTGGCATGAAATATTATTTTACTAAAATGTTACTTTTTACATGTTTTTGCATATGTCATACTTAGTACATTATTTGTACTAACGCCATACTTTTCTATACTCTATAAATATAGGTTTTGGAAGCAAGGTTGAAGTATAGAAGGAAAAGCTTGGGAAAGCTCCTCTCAATACAAAATATGTCCTTATATATACGAGGGAATAATTCCTATCTTCTTATTTTCTTATGTTAAGACTTATTAAGTATTTCTTCCAAATGTAAAGGGTTGTGTCTCTAAGATTATTTATGTCGTGTCTTTTAGTTTGGCTTGTGGCGATGAGTTTTTCTTAGTATTTATGAAAGACTTCCTTTTTATATTAAATTTCTTGAATTTTTTTAATTCCGTACTAATTTTCATGTCTTATATAATGAACGATAGTTAAAAGGATTGTACAAGACCCCAAAGGGTCAAGTACGCCCGGTCATGACCCAAGGGTTCTCCCTAACTACTAGAGGGTGCTTGCGGTCGTGACACTGTGAACTGAAGTTTCAAACCCAAACATGTTAACTCTAGATGTTATGGACCTCTCCTATCAATTTTAAATCCAAACAACACGTAAAACATGCAAAGACACACTAGAACATACAAGTAAGTTGAAAGGCTAACTTTCGAACGTCTTGGTTGTTCTTTGATGTTTCACTTCCAAAATCTTCCAAATTCCTCAAACTGACTTCTAATGCTGAATTCACGTTTTTACACCTTATTAACTCATGACACACATGTTAGGTTGTAGTTTAAGCTAGTACATTAGGGTGTTTAAACAACATCAAAGACTATCATATTAAATATTCCAAGACATAAAAGACCAAATAATGCCATAATCTAAGAAAGCACGAAGCACATATCGGTAGTCACATTAGGATGTCACTCTTGATCATTTTAATCTTGGATGACATTAAACCAATTCTTCTTTTGAGAATTATCATCTGGACCACTAGTGGCAACTTGTTTACCCTCTCTTCTTATAGTCCTTGTCTTTGGACAATTTTTTATTTTTTGGCCACTCTTAACACAACTAAAGCAACCCTCTGTAGTCGACAAACACCTACCCTTATGTCTTTTAGCACACCTAGAACAATTAGACCATAGGGACTCATTTCTCCTTTTTGGATTAGGGTTAGACACCCTCTCCTCCTTATAAACCTTGTCCGGAAAACCTTTGTTCCTTCCTAGAGCGACCATGTCTCTCGAAATCCTCATGAAAGGACTTATCATCATCCATCCTAGCCCTATTTTTCTCCCTAGATTTATCCTTGAGTTTATACTCCTTCATTGGTTGAGCATACGCCATAAGACGTGAGATATACATATCATGATGGAGCATTGTCGTATGACATTCTCTTGCTTCCAAGTTAGGCACCCCCGTCAAGAACCTACTCATCCTATTTGTCGAATATGTTACCATAAATAGAACACACTTTGATAGTTGGGTAAATGTCAAGGCATAATCTTTAACACTCGTGCTACCCTGACTAAGGTTAATAAAATCTCCACTATAGCCTCCCTCAACTCTCGGCTAAAGAACCTATGAAAGAATGCTTCTTTGAACCCTTACCACTTTTGGGCCCACTTCTACTTGCTTATTGTCATTCATTGTTCATACCTAATTAGTTCTACACCACTCAATTAGTAAGCAATGCTCTTCCAAGGTCAACCCTATGATATGTAGCACCTTATACACTTAATCCATAAACTCTTGATGATCTTCCTCCACCTTGGAGCCGATCCATAAAACACAAGAGGGTTCATCCTAAAATATCTCTCACTTTTAAATCTATCAAATTTATAGTAGGGTTTACTGTAGATACCATCTTCTATTGTCTTAAGACATCAAGGCTTGATCCAACAATTGTAAAGAGAATCGAAAATCCACATGAGTCACATTCTCCTGTATAGGTTCACTTGGATCTTGAGGAGGAGCTTGGAGTGGAAATTGGAGAGGAACCTCTTGCACCTCATTGCTTTCCTTATTCTTCCTAGAATTTTTCCTTGTATTAGACATCCATGGAAAACCATAGGGTATGGATTAGAGGAAGGATATACTAAATCCAAACTCTATGGCGCAATAAAAGAATGAAGAAGTGAGATTTCTGAAACATCCAATATCCTCCTATTCATAAATATGGTGCGCTTCACATTTATGAACAAGACTCTTACTAGACATGGTTTGAGACAATCCTAGAATCATTCTAAACCTTGTGCTATGACTACTAAGTTTATCACGACCTAAGGGTACATGCTAGATCCAACGTGGCATACTTGACCTCGAAGTGGAAGTCTTACTACCAATTTTATCCAAACCCTCTAAATACTCTATGAGTTAACTTCTTGGGGAAAAGCCCATAATTGTCTGAAAGACAGAAAATAAATACATAATGAAAATGGTGGCTTCATCCTTGAAGCTATGAGGACTCACCAAGTCTTAAACTCCTTGCACTTTTGGAAACCTATCTTCAAGAATGAAACTCAAATCTCCAAACACCTTATTCGATGAGAATGCAAGCAAAAGTAAGCGCTAGTACAAAAGTAGTAAATATGATAGGTAGCATAATGTAAGGGTTAGTTAACATAAGACATAATCATCAACATAAGATATACTTCATTAAACATAAACTATAAGAACAAGAAACAATAACATAATCATTAGCAAATTCTCCTACATAAGCATCATGTAAGCATTATTCAACTCTGTAGTCCTTCATATAATATGAGAACTACTTCTCAAGTAACCTCAAAGAATACTTGTTCAATGCATGAGTGAAACCCCATAATCCCATCCTCTTTAAGTACATTTAGGTCATAATCAATACTTACTCCACAATTTTAGCCGATACGCGACAGCCATGCTTCTAACTCGACTAATACGCAAAAAGGAAACTTTTACTTTAGCCAAACATTTTCAAGTATGTGCAACTATGGCAATATTCCATGCTAAGAATATATCATATAGGCAAATGTCACAATAGAACATGATCACATTATATCCTTGAAGTAATCTAGTTCCATCATACATATGCTACTTATACTAGGGACTTTTCCCTTATTTTCTATGTTCATGGAAGAGTACCTCTTTACTAGACCAAGACAGTTATTACTCATAATTGGTCATAATTCATATATTCAAGGCTACCAAGGAAAAGTCTATACTCAGCCAGCAAGCATTGGTATGTTGTAAACACATAAACAATCACACTTATATTAAGGCAGCTTAATTATACTTGTGCAATGCTTGAATAAGACCAAAGAATCCTACCCATGCTAAGTACTACTTTAGGCTATCATAATTCTTTCAACGATGGAGAAATTTGAGTTCAAGTTCTCTTCTTCTTCTTCTTGGAGTTTTCTAGAGAGGGATATTTAGATGTAAAACTTTAGGATATTTTGGGGTTTTGGAAATTGAAACTTAATTGGAGTGGTTAAAGACTTCAAATAGTTTATATTGGTGCATAAATTCCATAGAAACAACCCCCACTTAAAACTAACTAAAAGGAATTTACTAATAGACCCCTTACTAGGGAGCCATGATGCCAGGCACCAGAAAGGGATCACAAGTTGTGGTCCTACCAATGTTCCTTGGGTAGTGACTAAGTTGTGAGGTATTTTTCTTCCAAAAAGTAAGGATCTTTCACTACCCTTCCCACAAGCCGTGGTCCTCACCACTGGCCGTGAAGTGACTTGTGAAGATGATCCATTTTTTGGGAAACTTTGGAGGGTACATTGCCTCACCACCACTAGTGGACCTAGAAGCCGTGAAGGCTCTCGTGATACAACGAAGTTCCATGGCAAGTTTGGGCAATAGATACCATAATCTAGTTCAGTTAATGTCTACGGGTTTCTATTATTGAAAAACTACTACTGATAAGATTAATTATAGAAGATCATCTATGAATCCTCAATTTCACCATTCATGGCATAAACCCAAATAACTCAATCTCATCAATTAGACTAGGGTTATATATAATAATCTTATAAGTTCGTCATAATATCATGATTTAAATACTAAAACAATCATAAACTATCACTATCTACTCAGTTGGATTCATACTCAACACTACCCACAAAATAAAATGAAACACTAGCTATAATTGGGATTTATCTTCACAACTGGGGGAAATATAGGGTCTTCATGTATGGAAGAATCCATGGATGAATAATCTACAAAACCATTATTAAAAATCCCTTATAATTCTTGTAAGAATGGAGAAATTTGAGTTCGAGTTCTTTTCTTCTTCTTCTTGGAGTTTTCTAAAGAGAGATTTTTACATGAAGAACTTTTGGATCTTTTGGGGTTTTGGAATTTAAAACTTATTTGGGGTGGTTAAACACTTAAAATAGTTAATATAGGTGCATAAAGTCCGTAGAAACAACCCCCTCTTAAAACTAACTAAAAGGAATTTAGTAAAAGACCCCTCAGTAGGCAGCCATGGTGCTAGGCACCAGAAAGGGATCACAAGTCGTGGTCCTACCAATGGTCCTTGAGAAGTGACTAAGTTGTGAGGTATTTTTCTTACACAAATTAAGGATCTTTCACTAGCCTTCCCACAAGTTGTGCTCCTCACCACTAGACGTGAAGTGGCTTGTGAAGAAGCTTTGGAGGGTACATTGCCTCACCACCACGAGTGGACCCACAAGACGTGAAGGGTCTCATGGTACAAGGAAGTTACATGGCAAGTTTGGGGAAGGCTTCACTCTTTCCTTGGCCTTTGCCCCTTTTACTTTGCTCATGCCCTCTTGGCCTTGAGTTGTAACCTTAAACTTAGCCCTAGATGGTCTTCTAAACTACATGATGTTATTGATAGGAATTAGATCTTAGCTCTGGCTTCTATTTGACAATGAGGGACATGGATAACGTAATTGTAAGTCACTGTAAGGATTGGAATTTTGGGCTATGTGTCACTTTCTATGGATGAAGGTAAATTAAATTTTCATTTTCATATAAGTTCTTGGGATTCTTCTGCATAATTATCTGTAATAAATTATTGGGATTATGAGACTCAATACTCTAGTTGTCTATTAATAATCAACATTATGATCTTATTTTGTAATGTCTTCAAGGTTAATTTATTAAGGATAAGTTGGTTTAAGGGTCGGTTTTATATACTATACTAAAAGGGCTAGTGATTAGCAAGATAAATTGAAAAGTACTAGTAAGTATGTTGATAGGTCTAGTGATGGCCTGATATTCGTGGATATTAATGTGATAGAAGGGCTAGGGTATGATTTTACATTGTTGTGACATAACATGTAGCCTTGGAGGCCTTAGGGTGATTTAATTGAGGTTCATAATCATAGTATATACTGGAAAGGAGTATGAGTATGTGAGTAGAGAATTGGAGTGGTGTAACTCTTATATTGCATGACTTTGACTTTGTGATTATCTTTATTACATTGTATGGTTTTCTCGTGTTGAGTTATGATGGTTGTAAGTATGTTTTGCTTTGTGAGACTACTCTTGCAATGACAATTGGTATAGTCTAGCTGCAAGAATTCAATGATCTTTAATAGTTGTAGTCGATGATGATCTCTTATAGACTCTACTTCTTTTTATTATGGTGGGAGCTATGTATTATTTCGTTTTAAAATTTTACCCTTAGAAGCTCCTATATATTTGGAATAGGCCGGGGGGGATGTTTTTGGTCACTTCTCAAGTCTAAATTAGATCCCCCAAAAGTGGATATGACCTAAATAGAATTTTTCTTCTTATGCGCAATTTTTTTCGAAAATTCTAATTCACTGTTATTGAATTAGTGCAACAGAAAGAACTTTTTCAAGTGTTAACACATATAAATATTGTTTTCTACATCAAAATCCCGTTGAGCTCCCACCCCCCAGAGAGAACTGACTCCCAATGAGACAATATCAACCCCTCCCCCCCGCCGTTGTCGCGCTGCTCTTACTAACAATTTCTTGATTAGCCCTTATAGGTTTTTAAAATTATTTTCCCAAAAAAACTTAATTTGTTTAGAACAAAATTTAAAAAATGTAGGTGAAATTTTTTATTGTCAGTCAATGAATCCTAAGATATTGAAACAAGTCATTTTTTTTGTTTGATGGATCTATGCGTTTTATACTCTCCCCCCCCCCCCCCCAATTAATATAAAACCACAATGTTCCTATTTATTTTTACTTTAAGGATACAAATTTTGATAAAAGAGATTGATTTTATTCGGTTTGACGATTAAAAGACATATAATTGGTTCTATTGATGGAAATTTATGTATTTTGTGATAAATCTAGATGTCGTGGGTACATTTAAGGAATCATTTGACATGCATGACCACAACAATATATAATGCATTCATTAATAAAAAAATATCTTTTACTTTGACTATCTTTTTTGTATTTTTGTACTTTCATTATGTTCTTAAGTTATTACTTCACATGTATATATAAGTTATTATCAAGCTAAAAATTTTCATATATTTTGAAAACTCTCTCTATTATTTCACAAAATATTTGGTCTTACAATAGATCTGACGAAGTATTTCTTATTTTTCTACTAGAATATGGATAGCCAGCATAGCTTTCATAATGATTAAGATGCAAAATTACTCTCACTCGTCGACGTTTTTTAGGTCAGGAACATTTTCCTATCCACAGCACCCTCTATGTAAAGTCAACCAAGGGTCTATGACCCTATTTAGGTAAGCTTTTAAGAACATCTTTTTATTTTAAGATGTTTAGTTTTTTGTGTGTGTGTACGCGTTGGGTGTGTGTGTGTGTGTGTGTGTGTGTTTATGAACATCTTTTTATTTGAAGATGTTTAGCTTTTTGTGTGTGTATACGTGCGTGCGTGCGCGCGCGTGTGTATGTGAGAGAGAGTGAATGTGTGTAAAGAGAGATATTTATTTATGAAATAATACTCCTCTTTTAAAATTCTGGAAGAAAGTACTAACTCTAACTATCTAGTTGTACTGATCGAGGGGGCGATATTACATACTATTTACTACTTACAATAAGGGCCTTCCTTTGTATGGTGGCAGACACACACTTTTTACTACGAACAAAATAAAATTTTACAAATGGTGCGATATATGTTGATGAAAGCTAAATCTTATCTCAAAAGAATCTATCTCCGATTGCTGTCATCATAAGCTAGCGAATGTTTTATATTTATCCACAATCGACATATGGTATAACATTATCTTGTCCGTACATTGGGCATCTGTGATCTGGGTATTGTGTTTCCAATAAGCTTACAATATCTGAATAATAACTCTTCTGAAATAAATTCCTTTTAATGCTTCTTGTGTAGGTTGTTTCTCTGTTTTAATAACGATAAAATCCATCACCTGGACCTCATCCATATCTGCTCTTTTTAACTCTTCGAGTCGATATATCATAATGGTATGTAGAGTTTAATAGCTCCATATAGCGTTCCGTTTAGATAATGTTTGCTAATTCTTGTATGATAGTTGTATACCAATTTCTTTTATTGCATAAAAAATTTGTATTTCATCTTTGGTATCTCGTCTGGTGTCCAAGGTGTCCAATATCTTATGGTATAATCATATCTCTTGTTAGCACCTATCTAATCACTTGAATTGGTTTGACATTTGATTTCTTCATAAATATCTCTGATGGTGCTGTATAGAATTTTGAGATAAATAAGTTTATGTCACGACCCAAAACGGTCCGCGACTGGCACCCACATTGACCCTCCTAGGTGAGCGAAACCAACAATCTAAACTGATCCTGTCAATTTAAGATCACAAAAGCATGCGGAAAAGACTTAAACTCATAATAAAAGACAATTAATAACTTATAAAATTCAACATCATTAATTCCCAAAATCTGGAAAGTCATCACACAAAGAAACATCTATGATAAATTTACTAACTAAGAGTATTCTAAGAAGCTAAACAAATAAAAGCTATGTTATGCCGAAACTTCAAGGCATCCAAGACACGGGAAGGAGATCCAGCCAAGCTAGAAGCATTAGATCACCCTGAAGAAGATCCGGGCTGTGTGACGAAGACTGGCTAGATTTAGAATTAACTTGTTGAGTCGAAGATTGACGGCAGTTATGCTTGCATTACCCACAATATAGAAAAAGAAAACATAAAAGTAGGGGGGTCAGTACAACCACAAGTACTGAGTTAGATATCATCGGCCAACTCACAAATATAGAAAGAAAGAATATATCTCAGATAATATCATAAAATCAACTAATATTATTAACAGTGATAGCAAAAGTACAAACATCAGTATATAATATCACCGATAGATATGGAGCACATCAGCTCCATACCAATACTCTTTTGGGGATACAGTCTTTAGATTGAGTATTATTAGCATCTTTCAAGATTCATATCTTTATTCCATTGTGTCGGTTACGTGGACACTCCGATCCCATACTACTAGGTGTCGGAACGTGACACTCCGATCCCCTAATTCAATGTGCGATCGTGACACTCCGATCACCTAATCTATGTGTCGGTTCGTGACACACGTTCTCACACTAATGATATTGTGTCCGGTACTGAAACTCCGATCACCCTAACCTACGGGTAGCGTTCGTGGACCACCCGTTCCCACTAATTCTATGGTCGGTACGTACACTCCGGATCCACTAATCTCATTCTATTAATTCATCAAAGCCTTATTTTAGACCCAGGCTGGCATCATTAACAAGAGATTAGGTTTATATCAAGATTTGGGATTCAATAGCTTCATCATGCTTGTTCATCCAATCATATATATATAACATCACACATGCATTACACACAATTAAGCATAAGAAGACTTTAAATAACACCCAACACATATTCATCGCTAATTAAGAGTTTACTACGATATAGTATGAAACCATAACCTCTCCACCGAAGAATGCGATCAACAAGTATCTTCCCAAAGCCTGGTTCTTCCTTCTCCTTGTCGATTCTCTCTCTCCTCTCTTTGTTCTTTCTCTTTTTTTATCCAAACACTCTTTATTTTACCCTGATAATCTTATAATTAAGTAGTAAAAGATGGACTAATAACCCACGAATAACTTAAGGTTACCTCTTTCAACCCCCAAGTAATTAGACTTATTAACATTAACCCACCACTTTATAATTACAAGCAAAAAATAGTCCAAAATGCCCCTTAAATAAATTAACAGAAAAGAAATCCGGACCCAGCCTGGGATTCGCAACTGTTATGATGGCAGTAGTGGCCGGCGACGGTCATCTTCTTTTTTTTTACTGCAGGTGTCTCAACCGTAAGAGACTCCATTTCACCAAAGAGTCTGTGACGGTCCAGTCACGCATGTGACGGTCGTCCGCCATTTCGTCGTGACGGTCAGAGAGTCAATTTCAGTACCAAATTTTCAGAAGTCTAAGTATTTTGGAACGGGAAACCCTCGACGGTCCATCGTGGGTCCGTCGACTCAGCCAATTTCCAAAAATAAAATTTGCTGCCAAAAAGACTAAAAAGGGCGTTACAATCGATACCAATTTACCATCGTTGTACTCGAACGATAAAGAAGAAAACAAGGGGCGAGAAGGAGTACCTGAATCTTTAAACAGAGTGGGTTATTTTTTCTGGGCATATCTGACTGCTTCTCCCAAGTGGCTCTGTCAACCGTCGATTCTTCCATGCACCTTGATGGATGCAATCTCCTTGACCTCAACTGGCGATTTCTTATCTTAAAATGGCAACCGGATCCTCATCTATAGGACCAAGTTCTCATCAAGCAGATGAATCACAACGAATAATGTAGTTGGGACATTTTCCCCATGTATCTTTTTCAACATCGACACATGGAATCCGGATGTACTCCGGACAGCCCTGGAGGAAAGGCTAACTTAGCACCTCCCTACTGCTGTAAAGTACTTCAAAGGGACCAAGTTACCTTGGGCTTAGCTTTCCTCTTTCGATCTGCATATTCTTTTTGTCTACTTTGCGCCGCTAGAAGCTTCTCTTGATAGATTCACTTCTCTATCGAATCCCTCAAAAGATCAGTACCCAAGGTCTAACCTCGAATGCCATCAAACCAACCAATGGGGGACCTACATCTCCTACATTACACTGCTCAAGGGAGCCAATCAATGCTTGAGTGATAGCTATTATTGTATGAAAACTCCGCTAAGGGTAAGAAGCTATCCCAATGGCCACCGAATTCTATCACACATGCGCGAAGCATATCCTCCAACACTTGAATCGTTCGCTCAGACTGACCGTCGGTCTGAGGATGGAACGCAAGTACTAAGATCCAACCTAGTACCCAATTCCGCATGCAATGTTTTCCAAAATTAGAAGTAAACTGCGTACCCTCTATCTGATATGATGGATATGGAACTCCATGCAATCGAACAATTCTGAGATGTAAAGTTTGGCTAACTTCTCTGCAGTGTAAGTCACCTTAATCGGAATGAAATGAGAAGACCTTAGTTAATCTGTCCACACACCCAATGGAGTCGAACTGCAATGTCTTTGGAAGACAACCACGAAGTCCATTGCAATTCTCTCCCATTTCCATTCTGGAATGGGCATTCTCTGAAGTGTTCCTCGGGCCTTTAGTGTTCATACTTTACTTGTTGACCGTTTGGACATTTGGCAATAAAATCCACAATATCACGCTTCATTCTACTCCACCAAAGTGTTGCTTTAGGTCACGGTACATCTTGTTGCACCCGGATGTATCGAATACCTTGAACTGTGAGCCTCTGTCAGAATGTGTTGATCAAATCATCGAGCGGGGGACACATACCCTCCCTTAATCCTCAAAAAACCTTCCTATGATTTTTCGCTTCTTTAGCCTCTCCTTGCACAACACTTTATCTCGGATCCGATCAATTTTTCATCATTAAACTGCTTTCCTTAATACTTGTCAAGGAAGGAAGATCTTGCCTCTACACAAGCTAAAAATCCTCCTTCTCATTTACTTCTATTCTCATAAAGTCATTAGCCAGAGTCTGAACCTCCCTAGCCAATGGGCGTCTAGAAGCTTGCAAGTAAGCTAGACTTCCCATGCTTCCCGCCTTTCTACTTAAAGCATCCGCTACAACATTCGCCTTCCCCGGATGATATAAAATAGTGATGTCGTAGTCCTTCAGTAGTTCATCCATCTCCTCTGTCTCAATTCAAATCTCTCTGAGTGAAGACAACTGTAGACTACGATGATCCGTATAGACCTCACACTTAACCCCATATAAATAGTGTCTGCATTGCTTTAATGCAAACACCACTGCAGCAACTCTAAATCATGGGTCGGATAATTCGTTCATGCACCTTTAATTGCCACGAGCATAGCAATCATATTTTTCTCTTGCATTAGTACTGAACCCAAACCCGAATAGGATGCATCACATATAGACAATGAAATTCTTACCTCCATGGCAAGGTGAGAATTGGTGCAGTAGTCAAAGAGTCTGAGCTTCTGAAATCTTTCCTCACACTCATTCGACCATACAAATGGAACATTTTGCTTAGTCAAGTTCGTCAGTTGGGAAGCAATAGAAGAGAATCCCTTGACAAATCGGCGTGAGTAGCAGCTAACCAACAAAGCTTCTTATTTCTGACACTTAGTAGTCTTACCCAATTCTTCACTACTTCGATCTTAGAAGGATCCACCATCATCCATCCTTGGAAACCACGTGCCCCAAGAAGGAACATGCATCTAGCCAAAACTCACACTTAGAGAACTTGGCATAAAGCTTTTTCTCCCTCAACATTTCCAACACAATTCTCAAATGTCCTCGTGTCCTTCTTACTTGGAGTATTCAGATATCATCAATAAATACGATCACAAAGAGATCCAATATGGCTTAAAAATCCCGTTCATCAACTCAGAAACGCAGCAGGGGCATTCGTAAGACCAAAACATCACTACAAATTCGTAATGCCCATACCTGGTTCAAAAGCAGTCTTGGCACATCCGTTGCCCGTATTTTCAATGATGATAACCGGATCTCAGAGTCAATCTTAGAGAAGACACAAGCACCTTGTAACTGATCGAACAGTATCAATGCGAGGGAGGGATACTTGTTCTTTATGGTTACCTTTTCAACTGCCGGTAGTCTATGCACATCCGAAAACTCCCATCCTTCTTCTTCACAAACAAAATCGGAGCACCCCAAGGAGATGCACTTGGTCTATGAAGCCTTTGCTCAACAACTCTTGAAGTTGGGCTTTTAATTCTCTTAAACTCCGCGGGGCCATTCTATAAGGGTATAGAAATGGGGCGAGTGAGTACCCGGTTCAAGATCAATACAGAAGTCAATATTCCCTATCTGGTGGCATACCCGGAAGATCTGCAGGGAACACATCAAGAAACTCACGGACCACCGAAACCGACTCAATCGAAGGTACTTGGGTAGTGTCATCCTTGAGATGTGCCAAGAAACCTAAACATCCTTTAATAACCATTTCTAGCACGAAGAAAGGAGATTATACGCACCGGATTGGAAGTGTGTCCCCCTCCCACACTAACGGATCTGTCCCAGGCTTGGCTAACGTCACCGTTTAGCATTACAATCCAAGATCGCAAATTGCGGAGAAAGCCAAGTCATACCCAGAATTACATCAAAATCACCATTTCTAAGATAACCAAATCTACATAAGTGTTGCTCCCCACAAAGTTCACCAAACAAGACCTATATACCTTTTCAACTACCACAGACTCACCCACCGGAGTAGAAACACGAATAGGCATATCAAGTAATTCACAATGTAAATTTAGACCATTAGCAAATGAGGAAGATACATAAGAAAATGTGGATCCAGGATCAACAATACAGAAGCCATGCAATCACAAACCAGAAGATTACCTGTTGAGACAGCATCAGATGTCTCCGCCTCCGATCTCCCAGGGAAGCATAACAATGGGCCCTTGTTTGTTTGTCCGTTGTCCTACCATGTTGTGATGTAGTGGCTCCCGTTTGCCCATCACCCCAGCCGTTTTGGTGACCACCATTACCTCGGCCACCACGCCCTCCAGAATAACGGCCTCTGCCATGACCACCTCTATTCTAGCTATTGGGGGTCTATTACTCTGTTTTGGACAATTCCTCCAAATGTCCAGTCTCCCCACATCCATAAACTCTCTAGATTCACGCAGGGTCTCTCAGAGAAAGTTGACCGGTCTGAGGTGGACCCAACACTACAGTCGTAGTGAAGACTGAAGGGTCGAACGAGTACCTCCGGAACCTGTCCTCTAGATAGAACCATTAAACTCACCCCCCTTTCGAAACCTCTTTGATGTCGATGCCATGGTTAATTCATCTGGCTTCACTCCTTCCACCTCTACTACGAAGTCTACTACCTCTTGAAAGATTTCGCTGTGGGCCGCTACCTGTAAAGTGAAATTCGCAACTTGATCTCAACCCCTTCACAAAACGGCGCAATCCGCTCTTGTGGACTGAAACAAGTGGGTGGCATATCTGGATAGGGCACGAAAACTCTAGCCTCATATGCATTGACCGACATCTACCTTGCTCTAGGCTTAAGAACTCATCCTTTCCTATCCTCAAAGTCCGGGGGATATACTTCTCCATAAAAAGCTAGAGAATGAGGCCCAGGTCATAGGTGGTGCCTCGTTGTGACACTAACATGTGACCGCCACCACACTTTGGCGTTCCCTTGAAACTGGTAACTCACGAACTCAAACACCAAACCGTTCTACTATACCCATCTCGTGTAGTAGCTCATGACAGTCAACCAGAAATCGTAAGCATCCTCAGATTCTGCACCCTTGAAGACTGGAGGTTTTAATTTCAAGAATTTATGAAAGTTTCATGCTGATCATTTGTCATTATAGGCCCAGTAGTCAGGCGTGGAAACCATGCCTATGTCCAATGAGGATCATACGAGGGGCCTAGAGTGGCTGCATGTTGTACTTCTGAAACCGGAGGTGTTGGTGCAGAGAAAAACATTGGGGTGCCTGACCTGATCAGCAACCCACTAAGATAAGCGAGAACCTGATTGATCATCTCTGGGGTAGGTTGGGGTGGCATTTACCTCATTCTGTACTTGTCATTCTCCCCATCCTCCCTTCTCTCTACTACTTCCTCAGTCGGTGAGGAGTACCGCCCTAGCAGCAGATGGGCTAGGTGCTCGTCCTCTCCCTCTAGAGGACGTCCTCCCGACTCTCCCCCGGCCTCTTTGCCACTGTTGCCACTTCGATACCAGCCCCAGTGGCTGGCTCGAGCATCTTGTCTTGCTGATGTTGATGTGGCGTAGTCGTTGCTCTAGTTCTAACCATCTGAAAATAGAGTGAAGATGGTCAGATACCAATTGTATCGCCTAGATACCAATTGGATCCAAGTAATAGCAACGAAAGAAAGAAAGAAAGAATGGAATTTTCCTAAGTCTTATAGCCTCTCAAAGAAAAGTAAAGGCGTCCCCCTTGTTCTTAAGACTCTACGACCTGTTCTTGTGTGATGAGACCAACGAACTAATGCTCTGATACCAGTTTGTCACGACCCAAAACGGTCCGCGACTGGTACCCACACTTACCCTCCTATGTGAGCGAACCAACCAATCTAAACCTTATCATGTCAATTTAATATCAACATAAAGCAATGCGAAGACTTAACTCATAAATAAAAGACAATCATAACTTCTAAAATTCAACATCTATTAATTCCCAAAATCTGGAAGTCATCACCATAAGAACATCTATGATCAATTTACTAAACTAGAGTATTCTAAGAAGCTAAAACAATAAAAGATAGTTATGCCGAAACTTCAAGGCATCAAGAAACGAGGAGGAGATCCAGTCCAAGCTAGAAGCATTAGCTCACCCTGAAGACCCGGTGTGACGAAGACTGGCTAGAATTACTGTTGAGTCGAAGATGACGGCACGTTGCTGCATACCCACAATATAGAAAAAGAAAAACATAAAAGTAGGGGGTCAGTACAACCAAAAGTACTGAGTATAGATAATCGTCCAACTCAAAATAGAATGCAATATATCTCAGATAATATCATAAAATCAACTAATATTCTTAACATGTGATGCAACAAGTACAAACTCATTATAATATCACCGATCATATCTTGAGGACTCAAGCCTCCCTACCATACTCTTTTGGGATACATGTTCTTTAGATTGAGTATATTAGCATCTTTCAAGATCATTATCTTATTCTCTTGTGTCGGTACGTGACACTCCGATCCCCTATACTAGTGTCGGAACGTGACACTCCGATCCCCAATTCAATGTGTCGATACGTGACACTCGATCCCCTACATCTACGTGTCGGTTCTGACACCCGTCCCACTAATGTATGTGTCGGTACGTGACACTCCGATCCCCACATCTACGTGTCGTTCGTGACACCCGTCCCACTATCTATGTGTCGGTACGTGACACTCCGATCCAATATCTCATTCTATTAATCATCAAGCCTTTTTTATACAAGGCATCATCTTAACAAGAAATTAGGTTTATATCAAGATTGGGATTCAATAGCTTCATCATGCTTTTCATAACAATCTATATATATAAAATCACATCATGCATACACACAATTAGCATATAAGACTTTATAATACAACCCAACACATATCATTCGCTATTAAGAGTTTACTACGAATAGTATGAAACCATAACCTACTCCACCAAGAATTGCGATCAACAAGCTATCTTCCCAAGCTGCGTTCTTCCTTCTCCCCTGATCGATTCTCTCTCTTCTCTTTTTCTTTCTCTTTTCTTATTCAAAACCCCTCTTTATTTTACCCTATAATCTTATAATTAAGTATAAAGATGGCACTAATAACCCACTAATTAACTTAAGGTTACCCTTTCAACCCCCAAGTATTAGACTTATTAACATTAACCACCACTTTATAATTAAAGCAGAAAATAGTCCAAAACGCCCTTAAATAAATTAACAGAAATCAACCCAGCCTGGGATTGCGCAACCTCTGTGACGGCCCGTGTGCCTGCGACGGTCAGTCCTGCAGGTCGTCGCAACCGTCAGAGACTCAATTTTCACCAAAGAGTCTGTGACGGTCCGTCACGCCTGTGACTGTCCGTCGTGACGTTCAGAGAGTCGATTTCAGTACCAAATTTTCAGAATTCTAAGTGTTTTGGAACGGGAACCTCGACGGTCCGTCGTGCCCAGACGTCCGTCGTGGGGTCCGTCGACTCAGCTAATTTTCCAGAAATAAAAATTGCATGCTCAAAACGGACTAAAAAGGTGTTACAGTTTCTTGTAACTCTTTTGTATGTGATAAATGCTTTGATAACTCTGGTATTCCAATAATTCTTCTCCGTGTATGTATATCTGTCTAGTAGTCCATCGAGGTAAACATATTTAAAACTAAATTAGCACTAGTTTTTGGTTGTTGTTCTATAATTTATTGTATCCCTGTAATTTTGGGTTTGTAGTCTTGGTTGGGTTTTGGTGTGGTTAGATCTGGGGTTGAGATTTAAATAGGTTTGGATTGTTATATTATATTTTCAATGTATGATTGCGTGATATAATAGTATCTTTTTTATCACTCTGTATGCTAACGTCGTATGTAACGTTTGCGGTTCTGTGGGATAGTGTTTGTGTGTTTTGGGTAAATGGTTTTAATAATTGGTTTAAGTTTGGATTTCGTGATTTCTCACTAGCTTCCTGCTTGTACCTGCAGTTGTATTAAACAAACTTTGTCATGGGTTTTATGGAGTTTCCCAACGTCTTCTTTAGCTCTGGAATTTCTGTCTTCGATGACATAGCTCGCATCTTATTGTCATGCCGCTGACTTATATTTTTCATCTTTTGGAACTCTTTATCCATACTGTCTGTCATTTCGTAAAAAAGTGTGTAGTAATGATTGAGTTATTTCTTTCATTGTATTTTCTTTTTCCGGTCAGTTTGGGTTCCTTTTTCTTGGATAGGTAGTGCTGCTAACAAAGATTCTTGTCATTATTAATCCACTTTAATTGTAAATGTAAATTAATATATTTAATACTATCTCCTTATTCTTTTGTTGTAAACTGACATCCTTAACTTTACTTTTTTCCCCCCCTTTTCCACCTGTTATTATCTGTTCTTACATAATAATTTTAAAATATGTCCATGCTTAAAGTACAGACTTTAAAGCCAATAGGCCTGGATGTAGGTGGGCGTGGGGGTTGAATTAAGTGGGAGAAGCTAAGCGGTGATTGAAAGTCAGCTGGGCGATTGGGGGACAGTTGAAGGGGTGATCAGGGGAGTGATATATGGCCCCAGAAATCAAGAATTCTTTTCTGTTTTAATTTCCCTTTTTATTTGGTTCTTCATAAGATCTGAATATCGATCTACAATGGTTTCTATTTGTTCTTTGATTTTTTATTTTATAAAAACTCCTCCATAAACTATGTATCACTTGATCCGGTTTCAACAAATATAATAAATTTTTATTTTCATCAGGAAAAGTAACGTGTTGATAATCTTGTTACATAATTCTTACATAGTTTCTTATATGTGTTCTTTTATTTATTGTTCGAAATAGTTCTACATCTTTTTAGTTTTTTTGTGTAATGTTTTTAAATGCTCTGCTAATTTTGTATATATTCTCTTCTTGATTACTATCTAAAAGGCATTGTAATTTCTTTTTTGTATCATATTTTCACGATGGTGATTAATTTTTTACTATATGGTTTTGCATTTTTATTCCATTTCCATCTAGGTTTGTATTCCTAGAAATTCTATCTGTGGTTCATAATTTCTTCTTTGCATTCTTTTACCTTAGATTATACCCTGAATGTTTGATATAATGTATAACTATTTCATCATATCTTATATGCTCATCGTTGTGTTTTAGAATATAATTAATATATAATCACTATATCACAATACAATTTTCCTAACTGGTTTAAAGTAGTTGTCATAAAATGGTTGATATCTACTTGGTGCCATTCTTATACCAAATGGTAATACAGTTCCATTATAGACAACTTGCAGTACTGTGATGCTGTAGTGTTTTAGATGTTCTTCTCTCTAGTTTTAGATGATAAAATCCTGATTTACAAATCGAATTTACTGAATTAATTATATACTTGTATCTGGTTTATGTTTAGTATTTTTATTTAGTATTGGGTAATTATTATGTGGTTTTACGTGTTAGCATTTAATACGATAATCTATGACATTCTCTTTTACCTCTTTTTGTTCACTATTTGTATTTTTAATACTATAAATGCTGGACTTGTATGTTTACTATTACTTTGTTGTAATGTAACATTTTATTTAATAAGTTCATCTATATGTATTTTGATTCTTTTAAATCATCAAAGCTATCTTTTAGTGGTTTCGTGTTATTATACTATTTTCAATCTATTAGTTAATTTTACTTTTTGCTTATGTTTTTTTCCATCCTTGTAATGGTCTTCGTTATAATAGTTGTTCTAGTGTTCATTTAATTTTTTAACTTTATCTATTGTAAATATGGATAATTTCTAATTGTGGAATTTGTTTCTTTCTTATCTATTTTCCATTTCTTGATTTTTTTTCACTTCCTTTTATCCTCTCGATAGGTTTTGTCGTGTTTATGTATTACTCTTTTTGTCCTATTTATTTCCGCTGGTGTAGTAATCCACCATGTGTTTTTTTATTATATTGGGTAAAATTATCTAAAAATGGCATTCCTAAAACATTCTTTTGTCGTAACTTTCAAAATGGTACATTTCTTTTAATTATTAATATTGTATCCCATATTTATATTTTGTATATTTTGTGCTTTGTATTTGATCATATTTCCGTCTATTAATGCATGGTCTACCATAGGTGTTTTTTAATTTTTCTTCTTCCGATTTATCTTCTGGTGACCCATTATATTTCATATATTCGCTTCTGCTCCTGTATCCTATCATGGGGGTATAAGATGTTTTGTGATATCCTTCTTCAATTATTTTTTGCAAGTATTAATTTTTCATTATGTCTTTGTTCTTTTATAATGTATTTCTTATTTTGACAAGTTTATGTTAATTGTGTCTTTTCTATATTGTCGGTTTAACTTTTTCTAACCTTTATACCTCATGAATTTTATGATTTCCTGGTATAATTTTAAGTGGTATTATTAAGGTATTCGTCTATACATTATCTTTTTTTCTGTGTTTTCTTCATTGGTTGTTTACATATCTCACTAGGTAATCCAGGGCATATGGTCCCTGTTATTTATAATTCTTTTCTTGAATACTAACTCTCTTTGTTATGTCATTTCTTCTCTCTTGTCCCTGATTATTATCAAAATTTTATATCTTCTTGGGTACTATTATTCCTGTTATGAATATGATTGGTGTTATTTCTTCTTTGTCAGACCAAAATGGGTCGCAGAGTGCGCACCCACACCTACTTTACCTATGTGAGCGAAACCAACCAATCTAACCCAACATATTCAACATAATAAACAGCACAATAATGCGGAAGACTTAACTCATTAACGAAATCAATTAATACTTCTAAATTTAATACTCATCATCCCAAATCTGGAAGTCATCACCACAGACATCTATCCTCAAATTACTAATCTAAGAGATTAAGAAGCTAAAATCAAGATAAAACTATACATGCCGAACTTCAAGGCATCAAGACATGAAGAAGATGATCCAGTCCAAGCTTAGAAGCATTAGCTCACCCTGAGATCGAGTGATGAGACGGCTAGAGTTGCGGTGAGTTGAAACGATGGTAAGTTTGCTGCACTCCACAATAACAAAGAAAAACAATTACAAGTAGGGGTCAGTACAAAACACGAGTACTGAGTAGGATTCATCGGCCAAACTCAAAATAGAAAGCAATATATTTCAGATAATACTAAAATCAACTAATATTCTTAACAGGTGATAAGCAACAAGTATAAAAATCATTTATAACATCACCAACCACTCCATGAGGATCAGGCCTCCACACCATACTCTTTTGGAAACTGTTCTTTGGATGAGTATATTAACAATATTTCAAGATTCATTATCCTTATCCCTCTCAGTGCGGTACGTGAATCCGCATCCACTACTAATACTCGGTGTCGGAACGTGACACCCCGATCATTCTACTATCCTGGTGTCGAAAGTGACACTCCGATCATATACTATCCTGGTTCCAGAACGTGGACACCGATCCATATACTATCCTGGTGTTGGAACGTGACACTCCGATCCATATACTATACTGGTGCCGGAACGTGACACCCGATCCATATACATCCTGTGTCGGAACGTGACACTCCGATCCATATACTAATCCTGGTGCGGAAACGTGACACCCGATCCTCTAATCTCATTACTTTAGTTACATCAAGCCTTCTTTATACCAAGATCATCATTAACAAGTTAATTTAGGATTTAAGATTAACAGCCTCATCATGCTAGTTTCATCACAATTATATATAAAACATCATGCATACCACACAATTAAGCATATAGAAGGGTTTACAATACTACCCAATAAATCATTCGCTATAAAGAGTTTACTATGAAAAGCATAAACCATAACCTACCTCCCTCGAAGAAATTGTGATCAAGCAATCTACTTTTCTAAGCTTCTTGCTCCCTCTTCGTTTCTCCTCTCACTCCTCTATCGTATTCTCTTCTCTCAGTTCTTTCTATTTTTCATATTCAAACCTTTTTCTTTTACACTAATTAGCATATAATTAGTAAAAGATGAGAAAAATAAACCCACTATTTTTTCAAGGTATCTCTTTTAACCCCCGAAGTAATTGAATTATTAACATTAAACCACTAACCTTAATAATTATAAGCAGGAATAGTCCAAAACGCCCCTTAAAAATGATTAACAGAATCCGACCCAGTCAGGGTCACCGCACGCCTGTGACGGCCCGTCGTGCCTGCGACGGTCCGTCCTGCTGCTTCCGTCACAAGAGTTCAGAGCTCCATTCATAAAGAGTTTGTGACGGCCCGTCATGTCTACAACGGTCCGTCCTGCCATTTCGTCGCAAGTCAGAGAGTCTATGTCAGTTACCCAAATTTCTAAATTCTATGTGTTTTGGAACGAGACCCCCTCGACGTCCGTCGTGCCTATGACGGTCGTCGTGGGATCCGTCGACTCAGCCAATTTTCCAGAAATAAAATATGTGCTCAAAACGACTAAACAGGTCGTTACAATAGATACACCAATTTACCACTCGTTCTCCTCGTAACGATCATACAAGAAGAAAACAGGGTGAAAGGAGGAGTACCTGAACTGTAAACCGGTGGTGGGTATCTTCTTGCATTCAGGCCTCTTCTCAAGTGAAAACTCTTTCAAATAGCGATTCTTTCCATTGAACTTTGATGGGATGCATCTCCCTTGATCTCAACTTGCAAATTTCTTATTTAGAATGGCAACAGGCTCCTCCTCATAAGACAAATTCTCACTGAGAAGAACTGAATCCAACGAATAATGTAAGTTTCATCCCATGGTATCTTTCAACATATACACATGAAATACGGGTGCACTCCGGAGAGTCCTGGAGGCAGGCTAATTCATAAGCACCTCCCCTACTCCGCTTAAGTACTTCAAATGGTCCCATATACCTCGGGCTTAGCTTAACTCTCTTACCAAACCGCATCACATCACACCCTTCATGGTGAAAACCTTCAGCAAAACTTGTTCACCCTCCATGAACTCCATGTCCCTACCTTTCGATCTGCATATTCCTTTTGCCTACTTTCGCGCCGCTAAAAGACTTTCTTGATAATGAATTTCAATTTCTCTAATGATCCTTAAAGAATCAGTACCCAAGGTCTAACCTCAATGCATTCAAACCAACCAATGGGAGACCTACATCTCCTCCAATACAATGCTTCGACGGGGCCATATCAATACTTGAGTGATAGCTATTATTGTATGAGAACTCTGCTAAGGATTAAGAATTTATCCCATTGACCACCAAATTCTATCACACATGCACGAAGCATATCCTAACACCTGAATTGTTCGCTCAGACTGCCATCGTCTGAGGTGAAATGCAGTACTAAGGTCCAACCTAGTACCTAATTAAGCATGCAATGTTCTCCAAAACTTAGAAGAGTAACTGCGTACCCTATCTGATATGATGGAAAGTGGAATCCCATGAACACCGAACATTTTTTAGATGTAGAGTCTGGCTACTTCTGTGCATTGTAAGTCACCCTTAACCGAATAAAGTGAGCAGACTTAGTTAATCTCCACAATTCCCAAATAGAATCAAACTTGCCCAATGTCTTTGGAAGACAACCACGAATTCCATGCAATTCTCTCCCACTTCCATTCAGGAATGGCATTCTCTGAAGTGTTCCTCCAGGCCTCTGGTGTTCATTTCACTTATCTTGCTGACAATTTGGACATTTGGCAACAAATCAACAATGTCGCGCTTCATTCTACATCCACCAAATTGTTGCTTTAGGTCACGGTACATCTTGGTTGCACCAGGATTATAGAATATCCGGAATCTGAGCCTCTGTAAGAATAGTTGGATCAAATCATCGACACGGGGCACACATATACCCTTCCCTTAATTCTGAAAACACCTTCCTCATCCATTATGGCTCTTTAAGCCTCTCCTCGCAACACCATATCCCGAATTCGGCTTAGTTAGTTTCTCATCATCAAACTGTTTTCCCTTGATTTGTTAAGAAAAGAAGAATCTCGCCTCCACTTGCCAAAAATCCTCCCTTCTCCTTTACTTCTAACCTCATAAAGAGTCATTAGCCATAGTCTGAACCTCTCTAGCCAATGGGCGTCTAGAAACTTGTAAGTGGGCTAAAATAACCCATACTCCTTGCTTTTCACTAAGGATACTGCCACAAATTAGCCTTTCCTGGGTGATACAAGATGGTAACTATAATCCTTTAGTAGTCCCATCCACCTCCTCCTGTCTCAAATTCAAATCCCTCTGAGAAAGACATACTGTAGGATACGATGATCCGTATAGATTCACACTTGACCCCCATATAAGATATGTCTCCATTGCTTCAATGCAAACACCACTGCAGCCAATTCCAAATCATGGGTCGATTAGTTACGTTCATGCACCTTTAATGTCTCTAAAGCATAAGCAATTACATTCTTCTCTTGCATATAGCACTGACCCAAACCAGAAATAGATGCATCACAATAAACAATGGAAGTTCTTACCCTCTACTGGCAAGGTAAGGATAGTACTGTAGTCAGGAAGGTAGTGAGTTTCGAAAGCTTTTCTTCGCACTCGTCCGACCATACAAATGGAACATTCTGCTTAGTCAAGTTCGTCAATTTGGAAGCAATAGAAGAGAATCCCTTGACAAATCGATGGTAGTAGCTGGCTAAACCAACAAAGCTCCTTACCTTCTGACCATTAGTAGGTCCTACCCAATTCTCACGTGTTTCATCTTAGAAGGTCCCCATCACCCATCCTTAGAAACACGTGCCCCAAGAAATAACATGAATATAGCCAAACACTCAACTGGAGATTGCATATAAGTTCTCTTTCCTCCTCAACATTTCCCAATACAAATTCGCAAGTTGCTTCCTACCTGTGTCTTTCCTGTCTTTGAGTCTATACCAATATATCACAATTAAATACCAATGAAAAAAGATCCAGATATTTTACTGGCTTTTTAAAATCCCATCATCAAGCTCATGAAAGAAGCAGGGCATTCGAAGCCCAAAAGACATTATAAATACTCATAACTGCCCATACCTGGGTCCGAAAAGCAGTCTTGGGCACACCGTTGCCGGATTTCAATGATGATAACCAGATATCAAATCCAATTTTCGAGAAGGTGCAAGCACTGTAGACTGCATCGAACAAATCATCAATGCGGGAAAGAGGGTTACTTGTTCTTACAGTTACTTTGTTCAATTGCGGTAGTCCATGCACATCCGAAAACTCCCACCTTCTTCCTTCACAAAATAACACTGGAGCACCCCAAAGGGGATGCATTGAACTGGTCTAATGAAACCTTTATCTTAACACCTCTTGAAGTTGGGGCCTTTAACTCCTTAACTTGTCTGAAGCCCATTCTTAGGAGGATGGAAATGGGATCGAATACCCGGATCAAGATCAATGCAAAGTCATATCTTTCTATCCGGTGGCATCCAGGAGGTCTGCAGGAAACACATCAGAAACTACGGGACTACCGAAACCGACTCAATGAAGGTAGCCTGGTAGTATCATCCCTAGAGGTTGTGCCAAGACAAGCAAAGCACCCCTTTACTATACTATTCTCTTAACGAAGCACAAGAAAGGCGATGATACAAACTGGAGGGAAGATGTTAGTCACACCCCACACTAACGGATATGTAACCAGCTGGGACAAACGTTACGTTTAGCTTACAATCTAGATTGCAAAAATTTATGAGAAGCCAAGTATACCCAGAAATTTATTCGATGACAACCATTTCAAGATAACCAATCCACATGATGTTGCTCTCCCACAAAAGTCACCAGCAAGCCTATCAACACCTTTTCAACTATCACAATCTCACCCACCTGAGTCGAGAAACACGAATAGGCAGTTCAAGAATTCACCAATTTAAATTAAGACCCCCTGTGTGTAGCAAATGAGGGTAAGATACTATGAAAACTTGTCGGAGCCAGGAATCAATAATACAGAAAGTTCATGCAATAACAAACCAAAATATTACCTGTGATAACTAGCATACTATGTCTCTCCGCTTCCACCGGCCGGCCCAGGGGAAACGAACAGTGGGCCATTCACCCTGTGAGCCCATTGCCTCTTACCATGTTGCGCATGCAGTAGTTCCCATTGCCCGTCAACCCCGGCCGTTTTGGTGCACCATTACCCTCAGGCCACCCGTCTCCAGAATGGCGGCCTTCTCCCATGATCATACCCACCTCTACCTCTGACTATTGAGGTGTAACTCTAATTTGGACCCAATCCCCATCTGATTGTGCACCAGCTTCCCCACATCCAACTAAACTCACCTGGATTCAAGCATAGTTTCTTTGTTGATGGAAAATGACGAAGTCCTGGGGGATAACCTCCAAACTCCAGAGAAGATTTTGACCGGTCTCGGTGACCCCCACTACAGTCTGTAGTGAGACTGAATAGGTCGGGCTGGATAACCTACCTGAACCCTGCCCTCTGAGTAAGAACCCATTAATACTCCCTCTTCCTCTACGAAACCTTTTATGATGTCAGATTCCAGGGTAGTCATCTGGCTTCACTTCCTCCAACCCTACACGAAGTCTACCACCTCTCTTAAGGATTTCGCTGTAGCCGCTACCTCGTACAGGTCGAAATCCGCAATCTGACACTCAAACCTCCTTCACAAAATGGTGAACTCTCTTATGGACTGAACCAAAGCTTGCGCGGGCGATACCTGGATATGCACGGAACTAGCCTCATACGCAGTCACCGACATCTTTGCCTTGTTCTTAGGCTCTAAAGACAGCATATCCGCCTATCCTTCAGGTCCAAGGGGATATACTTACCATAAATAAGTTAGAGAATGCGCGCCAAGTCATACGGTGGTTCCTGATTACTAGGTTGACACTCAACATGTGACCGCCACCACATTTGGCATTTCCCTCGAAACTTATAGGTTACAACACACAACGCCAAACCATCGTTCCACTATGCCTTTTATGTGTAAACTCCATGACATCAAACTCACGCAAAATCATGGCTCCCAGATTACACCCTGCTAAGACTGGAGGTTTTCAATTTCGAACGTACTGAAAAGTTCAATGCTGATCAATTGTCACTTATAGGCCCTGCTATTCAAACGAAGGAAATGTGGCCTATTTCTAATGAGGCATCACAGCGGGGAGCACTCACAGCTGCTTAATTTCAGCTCCCGGAACCTTGAACAGCGTGCTGGTGCAGAAAACAACTGGAGGTGTCTGGCAACTGGATAAGCCCGCTAAGATAGCAGACTAATTAATCACTTGCGGTAAGGTTGGTGGTGGTAATTCCCTCATTATGCACTTGCCTCATTCCTCCCCATTCTCACCCTCTATCTTATACTTCCTCAGTCGTTGGAGGAGTCACCGCCTAGTACTAGATGGGACAGGTGCTTGTCCCTCTTCCTCTAGAGTGACGCTACTCCAACGACATCTACACAGGCCCCTTGCCACTAATCCTATTCGAGTACAAGCCCCGTGGCGGCTCAGAAACGGCACCCGTCCTGCCGGCGGTGCTGGTGTGGGCAAAGTAGTTTTGCGTTCTGATTCTAACCATCTGCCGAAATAGAGTGACAGATGGTAGATACCAATTCGTACACCTAATATCACCAAGTTGGATCAGTAATTGCACGAACATAGGAAGAAAGAATGGAATTTTCTACCGCCTATAGCCTCTCGAGCAAAGTAAAGAGGGTCCCCCTAAACCGTTCCTTCAAGACTCTCACTAGACTCATTTTTGTGTGATGAGACCAACGAACCTAAGGCTCTGATCCAAAGGGTTGTCAGCGACCCAAAACGGGACCGCAGTGGAACGTCACCTACTCTCCTGTGAGCGAACCACACCAGTCTATCCCAACATTTCAACCATAATAAATAGAAAATAATGGGAAGATTAACACTATACCTAAACATCAATTAATAACTGCTCAAAACTAATACATCATCCCCAATCTGGAGTCATCACAACAGAACATCTATCCTCAAATTAAATAATCTAAGAGTATCTAAGCAAGCTAAAATGAATAAAAACTCTAGTCTATGCCGGACATTCAAGGCATCAAGACATGAAGAAGATGTCAGGTCCCAAGTAGACCTTAGCTCCTCGAGATACGACGTGAGAAGACTGGCTAGAGTTGGTTGAAGTTGAAGACGATGTACGTTTGCTGCACTTCCACAAATAACAAAGAAAACAATCACAATAGTGGTACGTACAAAAACACGAGATTATTGAGTAGGTATCATCCGGACCAAATCAAATAGAAAGACAATATATTTCAGATACTCAGCATAAATCAAACCTAATTATTCTAACAGTGATAGCACAAGTATAAAAATCATTTATAACATCACACCACCACATCCCTTGATGGACTCAGGCCTCCCACGAGCACCACATACTCCTTTGGGAAACATGGTTCTTGGTGGATTGAGTATATTAACATAATTCTCAAGATTTCTTATCTTTTATCCCCGCCATGTTGTACGGACACTCCGCTCCACTACTACTATCACTTGTGGGTCAGGAACGTGCCACCTGATCCATATAATTCGCTGTGTCGGAAGTCATGACACTCCGATCCATATCTATCTGTTTCCGGGAACGTGACAACCCGATCCATCCATACTATCCTGGTGTTGGAACGTGACACTCTCCGATCCATATACTATACTGGTGCCGGAACGTGAACACCCGATCCATATACTATCCTGGTGTCCGGAACGTGACACTACCACCCAATCACCGATCCATATACTATCCTGGTGCCGACTCGTGACACTCTCGCTCCTCTAATCTCATTCTTTAGTTCATCAACCTTCTTTTATACCAGGCAATCATCATTTAACAAAGTTAATTTAGGATTTACGATTCCAACAAGCCTCCATCATACTAGTTTCATCACAATTATATATCAACACACATGCATACAATGCGCTTTTTGCCGTCCGCCTGTACTCAATTAAGCATATAGTAACTGGTTTAACATATTACCCGAACACATATCATTACATTCGCTATTAGAGGTAACTATGAATAGCATAAACATAACCTACCTCCATCGAGATTGTGATCAGCATCTACTTTTCCAAGCTTGCTTCCCTCTCGTTTTCCCTCTCTCTCTCGATCAGTTATTTCTTCCTTCTCTCGAGTTCTATTCTATTTTTCTATTCAACACAACCCTTGTCTATTTAACCCTAATCTCAGCCATATAATGAAGTATAAAGATGATAAAAATATAACCCACTATTTGCTTTCAAGGTTATCTCTTTTCACCCCCAAGTATGAATTAATTAACATTATCACCACTACAAACTTATAATTGCATAAGGCAGGACTAGTCCAAAACGCCCCCCCTTAAAATATTTAACAGAAATCCGACCCAGTCAGGTCGTCACCAGCTTTGGACGGGCCCGTCGCGCCTGCACGGTCCGTCCGCTGCTTCCGTCACAAAGTTCAGAGACTCCCCATTTCATCAAGAGTCTGTTACAAAAAGCCCGTCCATGTCTACACGTCCGTCCTGCCATTTCGTCGGGAAGTCCAGAGAGTCTATGTTCAGTACCCAAATTTACTAAATTCTATGTGTTTTGAACAACCCCCCTCGACGGTCGTTCGTTGCCTATGACGTCCGTCGTTGGATCCGTTCGACTCAATCCCAATTTTTCCAGAATACAATATGCTGCTTCAAAAACGACTTAACAGTCTTACACTTATCTAAAGTTTTGTGGGATTCTAGTTTCTTTTAGATGTACTCATTCTTGAATGAGGTATCTCTGTTAACGTATTTGGTATCACTGAAGTACACTTAATCTTCTTTACATTTGCTGAAATCTCCTTCTATGTCAATTTCATTATAGCTATAGTCATTATTGGTCTATTCCTTAATTATTTTTTGAAAGGTTTCATCTTTATTTGATCATTTTATTTTTTGCTGTTATTTTGTGTTGTTTGTTAATATATCGAAGCTTTTTTTACATCTTGCTGTACATATTTTACCGGCGATGTGCTAACTCTATTTCCAGACATTTTCCAATATAATACTAATGATTTATCTATATTCTCTCTGTTATGCTAACTGTATAAAATTGGCACTTATTATAAATTAATTTTTTTGGTATATTAAGTTTCCTTTACTGCACTATACACTTTTTTTCTATAGGTGTATAATTCTAATCATCTTGCTAGTAAGATTTCACATAGGGTGGTATCTATTCTTCTCTAAAACAAGCTTTTATTGAATATTTCGGTTTCCTCTTAAATGTAATATCTTCTGTTGTTTTTAGCTTTATATCTTTGTTATTTCTTTATTTAATTAATTCGTTTACTTTAGTATAGGTATATAGCTTTACCTCTTGCATATTTTACAATCTATATATGTTCTTTCTGACTAACTACAACATAATATTCTTCTTTTGTCTTTTTTTGAACCAATTTCTCAAGTAGGTAGTTTCAAGGTACTTTTTTCAACACTTAAGTCTAATTTTTTTTCCTTTTTATTTGTTCAAAAATTGTATTATCAATATAATTTTTGATCTGAAATTCCTCATTTTGATAATCTTCTTTAAGATAGTATTTTTTATCTCATCTTCAGACATTTTATTTCTTCATCTTGTTTCATTATTAGCTAGATTAATCTTTTTCTTCTTCATCTTTTCAATTTCCTAATTTGATACTTCATATATACTATCAGTTTTCACTTCTTCATAGTCTATGAATTCTATTTGTATATATTTGTCATTATCTATAATGAACTTCTGCAATTTTGCTTCCTTTTCGGAGCTTTGGGTGTTGTTGTGGTTTTTTTTTGGTTACAAGCTCTAAGCTAAATGTCCTCTCTTCGCACAATTATAACAAAGTAAATTGGATACATTGTCTTTTTGGTCTCATATGGTCCTTTTTATTATAATTTTTTACATAATATCGTCGTCTGGTTTCTTATATTTATACTTAGGTTTTTTTAGTTTTTCTATAATTATTTTTTTATACCTTTTAGCTTTGGCTTTTTATTTGTACATCCAAAGCTGGGTGCTATTTTAATTTTTACCACATGCTTAAATTCATTGTTTAGTACTTTTTTTTTTCCATTTTTAATTTTTCTTTTGGTTTTCACTAGTTGTATGAACCATTGATGTAAAATTTATCCTAGCTCTTAACGTATCTACTAATCTTCATCATTCCAATCTTTTATTACGTTTGTACTAATGGTTCTTGTAGGTTTTCACCTGTAAAATATGTTGTCTTCTTTCTCTTTGCTTCATCTAAATTGTATTTACGTGCTTGTCAATAGTATTCCTTAAATGCACAAGTGTTATCTTCTAATATAACACATTTTTACATATTGCTACTTTTTGAGTCATAAGTTGCCTATTTATTATTTTTTCTCTGTGTTTTTTCTCTTATATCTTGGTCATACATCCCAATTCAGTTCTTATTGTGCTGATTCATATTATAATGCTAAGTAAATCCTATATTGTTGCGGTGGAGTCCCCTCCATTTTCTTGTCACTTCTACGTCTTCTAACTTGCTTAAGGGTAGATTTTTCTATCCATAATCTTGTTGTTTCCTACAAATCTTTCTCTCTTATCCTTGGTGTATTCTGTTGTTTTTTATTTTTGTTTAATCTAATTAGTTTGCTCAGAATATTTCCTATCCCATAGAAATATTGCTTTTATTTATATCTGTCACACATCAGATCTAAAGAAATTATATTGTTCGTTTTTGGTTTTTGTGTCCAATTTTTATTTAATCTACTATTCCCATATCGTTAGTTCTATCCGATGCTGATTTCTGTATTAAGTTTGGTGGTGTCCAGCTAGGAATAATTCTAAGGACTAATTTCTGGGACTATTGTCTGGGTTCTTAACTCTTGACGTACTAGGATGTCGAATTCATAATCTCCTGTTTTATTTCTAATTTTTTTTCATTTATTAGCCTGTTCTAGAAATTCTAATGTCATGTCTCACTTATAATATACACTTATTTTCTTTCGATTTTTGGTCATTTATTGTATCTGATTCTTGTCAATCTATTTCCTTTACTTCAGATCTTCCATTTAGTTTTTTTTTCCATCTCTTTTAACCAATTTCTTAGTATATTCTAAAGCGTTCTAGCTCTTTACTTATCTTTTCTATTCTGTTGTCTCTTTGTTAGTAAATTATTCATAATTTTAACCTAGCTAATTCTTTTCTAATTCACTTATTCTTGTATTTTTTATTTCTTCCAAATGTGTACTTCTTGTTTTGTGCTATGTATTTTTATTTTTTCAATTTCTTTTGATTTGTCATTTCTTTATTTCTTTTGTTATTTCTTATCATAGTTTGTTAGACTAGTCTTCTAATTTTCTGTTTTCTTTTTCTAACATTAAGTAATAAATTATTTCCTATTTTTTTTATCTTCTTCTCCTAAATTTGAAAATTTATTTTTTATTATCATTCCGTCTTGATTTTTTCATATTCTGTCGTCTACTGCAATTCTTCTTCTTATTCCTTATAATTATGTATTTTTTATGGTTGTACTTTATATTCAAGGTGATCTATTTTGTATTTTTACCCTAAATATAACTTTTCGTTGGTGCTAATATGTGATTTCATTATCATACTCCTTTTCTCCTGCTAACCATGTTTTCTATTAATCTTTCTTTTCTTCTATGATTTTAGTTCTTGTCTTTTTTATCTATTTTTTCCTATCAGAATTGTTGCCTATACTATTTCTTTGTTCATATTGTTTTTTCAAATACAAACATTTTTGTATTCTGTTGTGCATTATATTTATCAAATAATTTTTGTCTTACCAGTTACTTGTTTTTAGTAAGTGTGATAAGTTAATATTCTATGTATAAGGGTTTTAATTTTTTCCATATCTTTTCGTACTTTTTTATCTATTGGTTTTTTGTTATTTTAGTTCTTTACTTGTTGTATTATTCATTTATATTTTTCTGTACAAAATTTTAAAAGTTTTACTTAATTTGTTTGCGCTTTAATAATTTTATCTTATAATTATTAATTACTTCGTTTTGCCAAACTTCAAACCTTTTTGGTTCATCATTATAATTTTTAATTTTATTTATCATATTGACTATGTTTTCTTTAGTTTTTTTTCCAATATATATATTTTATCATTGATCTCCCTGAATATCTATAGATCATCCATATAAATCATTTATGAAACAATAAAATTCATCATAAAAATCATCTTGTATATCTAATTCATGTCCAACCTGAGTTGTTACGATCTATTACCTCATATGTTACTAATATCATCATAAATCTTTTTTTATATCTGTATTAAGACCTTTAGTATGTAGAGGTATTACTATCTTGTAATTAACATCATCATCTAATAAATAGGAGTTCATTTCAAGAATGAGTACATCTAAAAGAAACTATGAAATCCCACAAAACTTATTGGATAAGAAAGAAATAACACCATAGCATTATTTCCATTATCAGACCTTTAAGTATGAATTGTACAACAACTTTTATTGTCTACCTTTTCTTTAAAACTGTGAAACACATCAACAACTTTTGACTTTAATTTTAAGAAAAAATCCAAGTCAGTCTTGTAAGATCATCAATAAATACAATATAGTAAAGACTACCATTTAATGATGCTTTTTTTGAGGTCCACATAGATCTGTATGAATTAGCTAAAGCATTCTTGATGCTCTCCAATTTGTTATGGGAAAGGGAAATATGTTTATCTTGCCACGTCAACAAGCTTCACAATCTGACCAATGATTCTGTATGAATGGTTAATCGTTCACAGGTTTCTTTTTTTGCATCAATATCATACCTTGATGATGAAAATGACCCACTCTTTGATGCCAAACTTCTGTAGAGTTGTCTGAAATAAGAAAAGTTGGTTTATACTCTTCCAAATCATTGAGCGAGAAACATCTCCCCTCCCTTTTGACCTTGAATACTTCATCGCCTGATGGATCTTCTGTCACGCAAACCTTGTTTTTAAAGATTAGGTTCAATCATTTCTACATTAATTGAACAACACTTTTCTGGTTTCGATCAAGGTTCATATGTAATAAACTTAGTTCCAGAGCAACTTGTAATGGCTATGGTTTCTTTGCCTTTCACATAAACACTCATCATTTCCAATTCTAACTTTCATTGTCTTTGTGTTCCTCAAATATTTAAATAACTTTTCATTAGATGTCATATGGTTAGAGCAACAACTATGAATTAACCAACTTTCACTTAAATTATAACATGTGAAACAAATTGCAACAATGAGTTGATCTTCTTCTTCTCGACCAACAACTTGAGCTTCAACTTCAGGTTGGTGAATTTTATCTTTATAAATTACAACTTCATCTCCCTGCTAGTTGCATTTACTGCACGTCACGTCAGGTCTCCTCAAATATTTGAAAGGAGGGTGACCTTTTTTCCGTAGTGCCGACAGGGGGATAGTTAGCCTTCTTACTTTTCCCAAATTTATCATTGTTCTCTCCTTGTATATTTTTGTTCAACTTCTTATTATTTCTTCCATCATCTTGTTGTCTTACTATTAGGTCTAGACCCTTCATGTCTTATTACACGTCGTTGCTCTTGTGCTTGAAAAGCATTAACAGCTCTACTAGTATAACATTAAACAAGTCCTTAGTATTTTATAAGGTTGTAGTAGTAGCTAAAATTGTTAAGGTACTGTTACAAGGACATTCTTAATGATTCTTGAATCGTTAAAAGTTAAATCGAACAATCTGATACAATTTGCTATGTTAAGGAGTCGTACAGAATAGTCATTTATGCATCCCTTGAATCCTATAATTTCCTTCATACTCAGTCTTGAGATAATTCTATACCTCTATTTTTGACTTCAGGGACAAGATACGAGTGAAGATGGTCGATGACACTGCAGTATAAAAGCATGTATTTGCCTTTGATTTCATTGTTTTCCTCACCTTGTGGTTTTTAATTTGCGCCATCATGGGATTGTTGTGTGAGGGAACAATTTCATATTCTTCTTCTACAGCCTCCTAGAGATCCAAAGCTTCTAGATATGTTTGCAGTCTAACTGTCGAGATTTTTTAACTTTATCCATCAAAATTTGGTGGTACCATTGAATAAAAACTTGATTTTCCATCCATATAATGCACTAATATAGATTGAACACAGACATGTCCCTCAAGAAGAAAATGTTGTGTACCAGTTGTTGTTTAAATTGAGTGAACATCAGAAAAAGAACAACTGTCACATCCGGCGAGCAACCCCTAGAAGTAACATGGCGTACTTGACCTCTAAGAGTCTTATACAAGCCCATAGTTATCATTCATCACATTGTCACAGGTAAATTTAGCGAAAAATTTAAAACTTTCTTTCCACACCATATGCTAGAATATTACTTTATATATATAGATAAAATATCAACATACATAGTTAAAGACTCTAGTATCTTTTTGTCATCCTAGACTCAACATCATAAGAATACCATTAGGGACACGTCCCTTACAACATAATCATAAATACAGAATTACAAGAATTTAAACATAACTTGACATAGGACATCCTTGAATCTTAAGGATTCCTTTTTGATTGAGCTTGGGAAACACATAACAAGCTCCTCAATCATAGACATCCTTTTAAGCATCCTTAGCCTACCCTTTTTGTAAAAAATTGAGAATAATGGAGTTAGTACAAGAATGCACTAAGTATGGCAATCGTGCAAAAACAAGCATTTAAAAGGTACATTTTCTTGAATCATACTTCATGCCTTTTTGAGTAAATTTCATAAAATCTTTATACAATAGCATTTATATCATTTACATATTTCATATAGACATATTCAAAGGTCAAGCATCATATAAAATCACATATAGAGTTTAAGACAGATTAAAAAATCACTTTATAGTGAGCTATTTGCCTTAATAGCAAACTTTTCCTCTTTATGCTGAATCATTTCCTTCTTAATTCCTTAACCTTCCAAGTAACCCCTTAGTGATACTTGGTGCAATGCATCACCTTAAGGCCACATGGAAACCATACATACAACTAAACAAGTCATCACATATCATCATACAAGTATAGTACATCAAAAACATAGTTAAGTCAAAACCATAAGAACCTTATAGTAAACCCTTAGTCATTATGCACATATACTTATTTTACTTCATATAGAACCTTATGAGACCTTACTCATAATCCCAATCTAAATATACTAGTGCAATACATGCCCCATAACCTCCATTATACTCAGTAGACCTATCATGATACCACAAGCCTTACCATCCAATTCATACATCAACAAGTAAGTGAAGACAACTTCATTCAAGTCAACAACCTTTATCATATAGTCATTAAGACCAACATAGTGCATATAAGAATAAGACCACATCATATTGACTCATACCATGCACATATTCATAACAAGTAGACAATTACTACCATGCCATGCATAAAGACATAACCTTAATCATACACCTTAGATTACCTTACGAGAACTTCCTAAGGAGCAACTTGTGCAATGTCTAGGTGGGTTCATTACTTCCACCTATCCTAAGTAACCTCTCTTATTTCATCCTAGTTAGGGTCTTAGTCATTTACTTCCATTGTCCATTTTTACTTTAAGAAAACGATAGCCTTAACCGACACTAAGACCATGGGTGCTAAACACGGAATTTGGTGTTAGAGCCTTACACTAATGGAAGGTGTAATTACCTACCCAAGGTAGAAAATTAAAACATGCTAGCATACTAAGTGAATTCACTTGCTAGATCCTATGTGGCAAGAATAGTTTATGGAACTAAGAGATATACATAACACTCTACATGCTCATTGGCATTGGAGCCTCATCTCATGAGAAAACACGGGTGAACCTTCCTCAAAGGGAAGCCACCACCTCATGTGGAACCATAGGTGAATATTCCGCAAGGGAAGTCATACCTTATGGGGACCCAATGGTGAATCTTCCTCCAAGGGAAGTCAACGCCTCTCATTGTCAAGTTCACTCGGTGCTAAGCTAGGTTCCCTTTTTTTATTATTAAAAGTCCTTAGTACTTTACTTCATAAAACATAGTCTTAGGATATTGATTCCTTATATGCTTATAGAATATTCAAGAACCTATCTAGTTTTAGAATACACATGAGCACACCTTTCAAGGACTCTCCATTGACTAGATCTTCATACATGTGTGTGTGTGTACTTGTATGTGAGAAAACCTTTTACATAACACATAAATGTCATACATGTTCATATATCAATGCATAAATCTATAGGTGTAACTCTATGAGCAATCCTTTCATAAATACTTTAAGACACTATGCACATCCATATTTCATCATATCATATACTTTAACAACATATCATTTAATACATATTCAACATATGTCTTTATATTCATTTTCATGTTCATAGAAACCAAACATAGGAACTATCCTATCAAGGCACACATGCGCAATGCATAAACAAGGTC
Source organism: Solanum habrochaites (assembly GCA_027704765.1). Classification (NCBI taxonomy): domain Eukaryota; kingdom Viridiplantae; phylum Streptophyta; class Magnoliopsida; order Solanales; family Solanaceae; genus Solanum; species Solanum habrochaites. Next base: position 11,593,800 of record JAKWJA010002494.1, on the reverse strand, counting down.
ATATACCCTTGACCATACTAGTACACCTATCAAGTCATCCTAGTTAAGGAATACGTAACATACTTACATGCATAGACCTTTAGTGAATATGAGAACTACCTTTCACTAGACATTACGACTCTTTACTACATTGCAAAAATGCATAATATGTAAGTGTGTGGGTGCATTGGTCAACATGATCAGATAATGGCTATCAATAACACATTGAGGCAGCCACCCTCTAAAGACCACATTATACTTTCAAGCATAGACCACACAACACAATTTATCATAGGAGGCAAGCTAATTCATGTTACACTTTAAGACTCCTATCATTAAATATTCACACATTTACATAGGGGTACATGGGTAGGGGTAACCAACCATTATAACTCAGAAATCACATTACCTATGATCTTAACATGGCCATTTACATGCTTCAAACACTAGCTACATAACCTAGATTCACAACTAGGATAGAAGGCTAGACACAAGTTAAACATAGTGTGATCATCATAACCACACACTCATATAATCATCAATTTTCCTTCAAGGACATGATAAACACATATATAATGACAATAAAGTAAACACCGCCACCATAAGAGTACCATACCATACAATGTCATACAAGACTTCATCAACAATACTACAGAGAAGTAGAGAAGTAGAAGAGTAGAGCAATTCTTACCAATCCTTTAGCCTTGGTCATCATTGACCATTAATACTCTTCCATAAAAAATTCAAGTATAGGGCAGTATCTAAAGTAACATAATCATAAAAGAAATCATGTACAAGTCACTACAAGATGATACTACAATCTAATACAATACATCACATATATATTAGAAAGTAGAGAGTTATAGATCATCAACCAATTTCTCTAGTATTGTTCATCAATCATATTTTATAAATAATATACATTTAGGTCAGTAGCTAAATATATATAACATCATATCTATATCATGCTTCATTCACCCTAGAATATAGATCACAACATATATATTACTTTATCGAGTCTATAGTCTAGAAGGATCTAAATAAATCTTTACCAATTCAATTGTTATCTATTCATATTGCATCAATTATACTTAATTATCATCATATTACACATATAGGAAGTAGCTAAGACAATTCACCATGATCGAGTCACATAACATCCATCACAACGTCAAGATCACAAGCTACTACATGATAAACTAGCCTTATTCAAAAACCTCCAAACTTAATCCTCATGGATAATTACTCAAAAATTCATCATAAATATACATACTACACAGTAGGTATAAGCATATAAACATAGTTGAATTACAAATCGATATGCATAAGATCAAGATCATAAATCCATACATAGGCTAAAATCAAGTTTGTGAAAGAGCATGGGTTAATCATGCAATTGTATTGAAAATCACGTACAAATAAGTAGATAATCATCAATAAATTCATATTATGCTTTTGAAAATCAATTTAAGAAAGAACCTATGGCTAGATTGAAGAGGAAGAGATTTGATCAGGGAATTTTTTTGAAACTTTGAAAGGACTCTCTAGATGAAAGATTAAATAGATATGAAGGATCACCATACCTTTATTACATGAACACACTGAAAATTGGTGAAGAACCCACGAGAATCCAATCTACAATATGACCTTGAACTTCACATTCAATGGAGGTGTCTAAAGAGGATATTTTGGGAGAGGGAGGTTTGATTTTTGATAGGAGGATTGGGTATGAGCTATTTAAGTTTTTAACCAACCTAATATACCCAAAAATGTTTAAATAAACCGACTAGGGTCAGGTTAGAACATGGGGTGAGTTTCCCATTCACCCCATAAATAGGCAGCGTGCATTGTAGTAACTGAAGGCCTGCATCGACGGACCCAACGACGGGGCTTTGGTCCATCGACGGACCGTCCTGTGCCTTCCGTTTTTTGGTGCTGAGGCTTTCATGCAGATAATACTTCTCCAGTATAAGTTCCCATCGATGGGGCACCAGTCCACTGACGTGGCGTCGCTTGGCTTGTTGATTGACACTGCAAAGGCAGTGTCTCGACAGCCTTTAGGTCCTTCTTGAGGGCCTCTTGCGGGGCCCTTGGGAAGTCGTAACCATACGTTTTCAACGTAAATATATACCCTAACATGTTGAAGATATTCCATGCAATTTTCACCCAAAATAAACATGCAAAACACATCCAAACATGCAAGGCACACTCAAGACACACATGAACGTCTCAAGGGCTAACTTTCAAATGTCTTAGACATTCTTGGACGTTTGACCTCCAGAGTTCATGAAAATCCATATACTGCATATAAACATCATTATAACTCATTTTAATACTTCATAATCTCATGACACATTCAAAAACACATAAAAGCATCTAAGGCCTCTTTGACAACTAGTCGTCGAACGTCTTGGTCGTCCATTGACGTTTGGCTTCCAAATCACCTCAAATTTTATACACTGACTCAATCCTACATTATAAATCATTTTATAACCTTAGACTCTTATGAAGAACATGTTAGTCTCTAGACTCCCTAACTCATTTTGGGAGTCTTACAATAACAAAACACTTACAGTATGAAGGAATAAAGATAGAAAAAAGGACTTAAGAACAAGAAAAAACAAAGCTTTTGCATTTGAAGTGGTAATTCTTTATTATTCATTGCAATGAAGTATTACATTTATAATGAAACACTAACTTGAACTACTTAAATATCAACACAGAATCTGCAGAAAATAAACAAACTCCAAAAGACTAGGAAAATAAGTTATTTTAAGAAGACTAATTTACCACAATAAATAAATAAAGTTGTAGTCCTAAAACATAGAAAGTAACAATATTATTTAATATTATAGAATTAACAAAAGAGGAAACTATTTTTCAAGTATTAACACATATATTTAATTTTTTATTAAAATAATCATTTGGATAAATATTGAACATACATTGTATTATTATTGTAAACCTAACTTAATTATCATCATTACTCTTAAGCTCTTTGTTTCAATAAATGTATTAAAAATATAAATTGATTTGTATTATTGTACAAAATACAGTTTTTTGTAACATGAATAGAAAGTAAAATTTTCCTTTAATATGAAGATGGTTGGATTTGATAAAGTGTTTTACATTTTGTTTTAGTTGAATATGGAGAAGCAACAAAAAATAGGAGATGGATTTGCCATAATGGCAATTCTAATATCTTGTATTGCACCTGAAGATGATGTATTAAAGGTAAGTTTTCCAAAATTTCTCAATTGTTTATCATACATATTTTAAGGTTCTTAATTATGTTATTTTTAAAATGTAGACAAATATTTTGATGCATTTAAAATAAAGTTAGGCTTCATTTATCTTTTGAATATTATAAGACGCCTAAATCTTAATGCATATCTAAATGATAACATATGGATTAAGAATTTTCTCTAAATTGACATCTCAATATTAAGATGATGTATTAAGATGTGGATACTAAATACAGTAAAATCTCTATAAACTAAAACTCGATAAATTAATAATCTCTCTAAAATAATATTTTCCTCCGGTCCTAACTTAGGCCAATGGAAAAAATCATTAATTTCGATAAGATAATAAGATAATATATTTCCAGAAGACCCCTATATAAATATATGGTCCCATTAATATCATAAATTAATAATTCTTTAAAAGTACAGATATATCTAAGACAATTTAGTGAAATATGATTCTATCGTGTTTTAATTTTTCTTAAAATTTAAATCTAGTCGAAGCTCATCGCTAACTTTTCTTATTGCATCCAAGAGCTCCGATGTTGTCTTTTCGAATTGCATCATAAAATGTGAAGAATACTAAATGCGATAAGCGTTTTCTTATGTGTAATTGGTTCCAAAGATATAGTATCATCTTCAACTTTATCATCAACGTTGATTTTTCCGATGGTATCCGCAACTTCTTCTAAACTTTGAACCTCTGAACATGTATCACTTACGTCCGGATAATTAAACTGGTTATTGACATCCATTTTACTGTAGTAACAAAGATTGTTCGTCAATAACCTCAAGTTCATGAATAATGTTTTCACAAGTAGGTTCATTTAAATTCTTTGAGATTGCATCCCCCAGATGAATTTCAAAGTGTCGAAAACAACTTGCTATTATCTTAGATATATTTGTTGTCCAAACAGGGATTGCAAAATTGATAGCATTCAAAATATTAATCTTTCCTGGATTAGTTTGTCCCGCTTCATAATCTTCTAATATCATATGACAAAATATGTTCAATAATAAATCTTGAAAGATCTTATTATCGCAACATCACAAGGTTGATATTAGTAAGATACAATGACTTTGATGTATTCGTTGTACTTTATGTATATATTTGTAAGTGTGAAATCAATAAATATGATACATAAATTAGTAAGATATAATGATTATTATACATTCAAACTAACCTTCATATCAATTTATCGATTAAATAATATCTCTATAAAATAGTAAAATTTCATGGTCCCACCTATATTAATTTATAGAGGTTTTACTGTAATAACACAAATAATTATTAAGATGATAAGTATCGTTAGACTTAGTTGTATAAAACCACAAAGACTTCATCTTAGTGAACCTCTAGAACATATAATGCTCATTTCCATGTTATACTATCAAGAAGAGAAAATAAGTACTTCTAAAAAAAGACAATGGCTGGAAAGAACAGTTTCATTTATTAAAAATCTTCAAGCCTATTTATTGAAAAATACTTAACAGAATACTTCGGTACTATCAAAAAGTCTCATGCTTACATTAGTGTTATTGATGGTTTGCTTATCTTGGACCACGAGGACCCCAGTCGTGCTTCTGGTTTCCATTCCAATCATCATATTGATGATAAATCTCCTCGCAACTAAAATAGGACACATATCCGTCCACAATAATCATAATTAGACTAATCCAAAAAATTAGAACACCTGACTCCTTAAAGGAACATAATATGTTACTCCTAAAGCAGAAAATACGCAGAGTTACTCAGATTTTTAAAAAGCTCACGATCTTCCTAACTAGGTCAACTAGCAAACTAAAAGAAATTCCTATAGTTCCTCCTTAAAACATATGTTTGCTAACAATCAGTTTACATATTTGATAGCGAATATGTCTGAAGCCTTCTATGTTTAATGAAATATACCGTCTTCAGAGCCTTAATGAAAATATCGACAACCTTGTCTTCACTCCTGCAGTAGATTGAATGAATTTCTCCATTAGTGTTAAGATATACTAAAACAAAACATCATATCAATGTAATTGTTTCTTCCATGTAGTATTGTATTCTTGGATAGTTGAATTGCTAAACCGTTTTCATAAAAAATCTTTGTAGATTTTGATTGCTTGAATTTCGAGTCATGCAAAATCTTCTGAAACAAATAGCTTGAAATAGGCACAAGTAGTCAACACAAAATGTTACGATTTATACATTAAACCACCCATACTTATCTTGTAAAATGTGCTATAAACCATCTTTTCAGTAGGATTTTTAGTTAGCGTTAAACCAAGTTCAGTAGGAGGGTTAACAGGATTGCAACCCATCATTTGACATCCTTTTAGAATTTCTCCTACATGTTTTTCTGAGAAATAAATATACCTTTAATAGATTGCACAATCACTATGCCAGTAAAGTAATGCATCAATTCGAGGTCTTACATTTGAAACTCATCCATCATCGAATTCTTAAATTCATAAAAACATGAGAAGACAATTTGCAAGTAAAAATAATATTATCCATATACAAGAAAATAATTAACTTCTTTCTTGATCCCCAATCCTAATGATTAATGTATTCTCATAAGGACATTTTGAAAAACCAACTCTTAGAAAATACTCCTTAATGCGACTATAACAAGCCCGAGGATCTTGTTTTAGATCTTATAAGACCTTTTTCAATCGATAAACCTTATGCTCATTTCCAAGTTTAAAATAACAAGGGGTTTGTTTTCTATAGATACATTTTCCTCAAAGTATACATGTAATAACATCGACTTGACATTTAGCTGAAAAATATGCCAAGAATTCTAAGATGTCAATGTGATAATTAATCTAATTGTATTGTATCTGGCAATGACAAAAAATACTTCTTTATAATCTATATCATTTTGTTACTCGTAACCATTTGCCACTTAGGACCATACCAAGCCCGATGAGCTTGTTTTATACCATCCATTGCTTTTCTCAATTTTTCTTCCTTTACAACACTCTCAAAAGATGTATGATTACAATCTGAAAACAAAGCAAAGTGATTAATTGGATATTCATTTCTAGTTTGATTGTAATATTCATCCAAGCTGGTCTTCTTCTAGCATGCCCGAGAATTCGAGTTGCTTCTAAGTCATTTACTAAAACAACTGCTGATGGAGTTTTATGGGCTGAAACACATAAATAACTTGGAGATCATTCCAATAAAATGGATCTATGATCAGATTCAAAGTCTCATCTGAAGGTATATATCTGGTCTCCTTCTAATTGAAACAACACAACATTAAAACAAGAACCATCTAGATTAAATAAGAGATATAACTTGTTAAACCCTCTCAATATTTGAGTTCTAATTAGTTCAATTCATCATGGGGACTCTATGTTGGATACTATTACATAACCACCTACAACAACTTAATAGATCGTTACATATATGAATATTTACAAAAATTAATAAATATAAAATTTAGAAAAGTTGTTAAAATACGCCTAAAAAGTCATACTTTACAAGAGACCTACTCCCTTGAATATTTTTGAAGTGTTCTATTTTGAAAGTTTTCCAATTTGAAGTCAACATTTGAGTATGAAAGAAAATATTGATTCAAGAGATTAAAGTGTGGTACAGAGGGTTACAATTATTTGTTTTATCCAAAAATTGTAAATAAGTGATAGTGATTGAACCACCTTACATTGTTTTCTGCCTTTTGACTAGTGAAGGTGTACAAATGAACTAAAAAAGCTTTAATTTTCTATTATGTGCATTTGATAAATAAAGAAAGAGGTTCTTTAAACAAATATTAGAGGGGTTACAAGACCACTCTAATATATGAGTATATTACATACAAATTTACCTACACAGACCCATAAAATGGTTTCAACATGACAAAATGTATCTATTGATTATATCGATTAAAATTCAGAACTAAAATCACACAAATTTAATTGTTGAAATTGAATAATTAAAATTAGATCTTCATTAATTAATCAAATTAATGACACCTAAATTCTAATACTTACTAGAATACATACACATATTTTTCTCTATTGTGTGATATCTTACTTAAGTTTGCATTATTGCATAGATTGTTAAGTCCTAACAGAAAATCTTCATTCATATGATATCTAATACCTCTGCATACAATAGTTTAACACTAATAGATTGATTTATCTATAGAATCGACGGGACCAAACTATCTTGAAAACATATATAAATTAATTTAATGTGGAGGATAATTATATTAATTGTTGCTAGATAGAGTAATTTTACATACTAGTGCAATGAATAACATAGTCCAGTTTGGAAATTTATCACAAGTACTAGTTAAATAGATTTATGCTTTTCATGTTTTTTTTCCTATTTATCTAGACATTGCTTTTTGGTTTTTCATTTTATCTATGAACGTTAAGTTTGGCCAAATTTAGAGAGAAATACTTATTACAATGATGAGAATTAATTTAATATGTGACAGATATTTCAAAAACCTTTTAAAACTTCATTACAAAATAAAAACATTTATAATTTGATTTTACCCAAACAAAAGTAAATCTCTTAGAAAGAAATTAGAGTATAAGATGAATTTTATGTGTCACGAACAATTAATTTAGTGAAATTTAAGAGATGCATTACCACTACAATCATTGATCTTGTTAGATAATGTATAATATTGATGGAGAAACATCTATTTTTATTTATTTTTGGTGTTGTAAAATCTCGATTAAGTTTTTAGACGCGTATACATATTATGAATTTTGAAGAACTTTGTTGATGTTGTCTAATGGAAGAAAGAGAATTTCATTATAGAGTTACAACATTTGAGTTGCATAACAACAAAAACAACATCTTATTATTCCTCATCTCAAATAAATTCAAATTTATAATATGAATCCTCAGTTATCCATTTAAGCTAAATTGATCATGCAATATTCATACAATTATAAATAGAAGAAATGATAGTAGTAGTTTAATAATTCTTCTAACAAGTAAAAGGCCTAATATGATCTAAAACAAATTTATAAGAATACTTATTATTGATCATATGAATACGTAAAAAAATCTTTAATTTTAAATTTTAAATTTCATCAATATATTTGTTTATAAAAAAAAAAAAATAGATAATTCAGGGCGACCCACAACTATATGTGGTGAGTGGCACGTGCACCGGAAACTTTGAAAAAAATCATATGTATATATGTATTGAAAAACGGATAGAAATTAAGATATAGTTAACAGTGCACCCATAAAAAAACATAGAAGTGCCCTTGTGCAACTGGTAGAAGGAAGAGATACCACCCTTTAGACCAGGGTTTGAATCCCACTTAAGCGTATTTTTATTTTAAGTTCAGCTTAGACCTTATATTTGCGCTATGTTTATATTGGTGCACCCAAAGCCTTCAACAGTTTAGCTTAAACATTATATTTGAGTTATGGTTTTATTGATGCACCCTAAGCCTTCAAATCATGGGTTCACCTCTGGATAATATGATACTAATCTATACCAAAATTGATGTAATAAAACTCATATTGTATTACAGTACTATATATAATATATATATTATATATAATAATATATTATTATTAGTATATATATATATATATCAGTGGACACTGAAAAAAATGTTATGAAGAATATGTAATGATTCATGAGATTAAATTTCAAAAATATGGAAGTTTGTAGGTGTAAACTGTCAAACCACCTTTATTTTAATTTTTTACGATTAACATGAAATGGAAAAGTAAATGTGTCATTAAATTACTTTACCTAAAATTTATAAAACAAAACTTGTGTTATATTACATCAATATAAAAATTTAAAAATATATAGTGATTAATAGTTGTGATTGCTAGGTATAGTGCTAGTGGATTTCAATTAAGGAAGATGCATTGAATTATTCTTGTGTTGTGGATAGTAGCAACTGGTGGTGGTGGTAGTAGAAGTTGGTGGCAGTAGTTTGGTTGTGATTGATAGTTGGACAATATATAGTCATAACTAATAGTTGTGGTGCTTGATGATGTTGGTTGACAATATTTAGTTATGACTTAGGATTGTGACTATGAATATTGTAAGATGATTCTTTTTATAATAATGATTTACATATCCAAATAATAATTTTCGAATTGTGGGCGGTGGTGGTTTGTTGGATTATTGTCACAAAAATGGTGATTGTGGGTAGTTTATTGTGGTAGTTAATTTTGATTGATAGTGATGAGAGTAATTGATAATGAAGAGAAATTGTGATAGCAGTGAATAAATGTAATTTGTGAATTGCTATCTTTTAAGAAATCTTTGCACATACTTGTAAATGATATTAGTCTTTGATATAGATATTAATCATCATTGCTATTCCATACCCATTTAATAATTGTATTGTCAAGAATGTACATTATGGTGAAGGAAAAATACATTCTTACTTGTTTAAAGTTGATTGATTAATGTTAAATCTTAATTAAGTGTGAATATATGATGCCTACTTTCCTATATTCACTAGTAGATATCACCCATATTAATTTTTTTTATTATGTGTGATATCTTTAGTTAAGTTTGAATTTATGCTACAGAATAGCATGTCCTTTGAGTAATCTTTCTTCCATACAATACTTAACACCTTCACTTTGCATGACTTTACATGGTTAAACTAATAGATATATAAAAAAACAAAATGACATGAACAAATTATATTAAATGATCTTCTCTTATATCAGTTATACTAATATTAACAAGATAGAATTTTTCACATACTAGTGCAATGAACAGCATGGTGATTTCGATGTTTTAAAACTTATTACAAGTACTGGTCAAATGGATTTAAGCTTTTCATGATTTTTTTTCTTCTCTTTATCTAATCATTTGCTTTTATTCTTCTATTTGAAAGAGGAATCAATCATCTCACGTTTTGCCAATTTATTTTTATTTTTTAAATTTTGGTTAAGGTAAATAATAATTTAAGTAGTGATAGACCTGGACATTGGGCCTTATTTCAATAGCTTCTTAGATAAAGAAGCTTTTAAAATTTGTCCTCCCCAAAAAGTATTACTTGTTTAGAAAGAAATTTATGCTTAGGAAAAAACTTTATATCATACATACAATGGATTTAATGTAATTAAGAGATGCATGAACACAATCATCATTGATATTTGTAATGGATTTAATGTAATTAAGTGATGCATGACCACAATAATCCGTGCTAGTGGTTACACGGAAGGCAAAAGAGGGAGGAGAGGCAGCGCGCGGGGGGGGAAAAAAAGGAGTAGAGAGGAAATAAGAGGGCCAGACAGAGAAGCAAGATAGGGAAAGAGAGACGCCGGCCGGGCGAATTTGTGTGATTGTTTTACTAGAGACAATGTTTAATTAAACATGAATATTTTTCTTGGGACTGATTAAAAACAAAAAGTGTTTCCTATAAACTAGAACATAGTACTTTTAAAAGTTATCTAATATGTCTAAATTCAATTCTTCAATTGTGCCATATTGTTAGAGAATTCCTATATTCATTTAAAAGTGAACCACACGTGATTTAGAATATTACTAAGATATCACCTAGGTACAATATCGAATGAGGTCATTCTATAGTCATATACATAAATATAAAAGTAAAATAATAATTTCAATAAAAAGTTTTAAGGCATCTTTATTTTTATGATTATATTATAAGATGTGTATGAATCATTGAATAGGCATCTCAACAATAAAATTTTGCATTAACATTTGAACACTGAATAATAAAACTACTTATTACTGTACATCTTAATACATAAAAAGGATTTTTATATTGAAAATATTAATAATTGTAAAATTTATGAAAAAATAGCTTGGTTGAGTATGGTAGTTGTGAGTGGTTGATGATGGTTTTTAATAATGGTGGACTATAATGATGGTAATTCATAAAATGAGTAGGGGCTAAAGGTGAATGATGAAAAAACCACAAAATTGAGAAAAACACACTTGTCATTTAGAAACCTTTGAATATACATGTTAATGGTATTAAAATTTATTCAAGATAGGAAATTATAAGTCTTTTGATATAAAGTTATCCGATATGATATTTAACACCTCTACTTACGATAGTCTCACAAAAAATGAACTGTTTCAACTATTTATAAAATAAGATTTCAATTATTTTGACTAGTCAGATCTAAGCTTTTTATGATTCTTTCCTCTTTTTATCTAATATTATTTTATTACTTTCCGATTGTTAGGATGCAAGTTCTAGTAAATCAAGATCAGAATAGAGGAAATTAATCATCTTAGATTTGACCAAATGCAGCAAGATATAATATTGCTATGGTGGAAATAAATTGAATTTGTGATAAATTTTGAGGTTGAGATCACTTTTAACAATTTCATTAGAAAGAGAAGTTCTGATTAAGGATTAAACTTTTCATCTCATAGATGATTAGTTAGTCAATCTTAAAATATGTCTAACCATAACAATCACTGATCTTATTACAAAATCAATAAGGTTGATGGACAGCTTTTTTGGCATTCTAGAGCTTTTATTAAGTTTTTGAAATAATATTTGAAACAAATATCTAAATTACTAGAAATTGAGAAATTTTGAATACCTAGAGTGATACCACAAAATGGAGTCTAGAAAAAGTAAACAGTTTTTACCATTTAAATTAACCATACAAATATTTCAAAAATAGTTATAGGCCTAACGGAATAATCAAGGTAGAAGTAGAAGTTAGTTTTTTAGTTTTTCCATAAAATATAAGAAACCAAAATGGCGAAAGTAAAAACAATAAATAACATCATCTAATCTTATTTAGAAGCAATAAACTTCTTATTATGTTGGTCAGACAATGATCCTTTAGAGTACAAAATATTGATGCTCCAATATCTTGATGTACAAAATGTTGATACTCCCATTACATTTAGATAATTACCTTTTGGTGAATGAATTTTTGATAATTTTTAATTATGTAATACAAATTCTCTGCTTGCAGAACGAGATGATACATAAAAATATGCATTACCTGCATAAATATACATTTTAGCAGAGAAGACAAAACTGGACCATCAAGAATACTTCTCATCCAGCTAGTTCAATAATCAATCATGTAAGTTATTTTTGAATAATATATGTGTTTTCATGACAATAGAAGTGATTAACTAACTTTTCATTGGCTAGATTGTGAATACATAAATATTTAATAATTGTTGAAAAACAGATCTACCATTATTTGGATACAAAGAAAAAAAATCGATCTTTGGTTGAGGTTTACAATTTCTCTTTACATGGGAAAGTTCATGAAACAAAGAAGAAATTAAGCAAAAAAGAAGAAACAATGTAGGTTAGCTCGAGAAAATAATATTAGAATAGACAATGGTATTTATTCTAAGTACGCATGGTCATAAAATGGTTTAATTTGCAAGTGAAACCGAGATGTAAACAACATATTTGAGGTAACAAGTTGATCAAACATTATGTATTTGGAACATGTACTAAGTCTTCCAAGAGGGTTTACATAAAAAACCAGGGAGAAGTTAACTACCTATCTGAACGTAACATCCCTTCTAAGAATTGGGGTTTTAGCTAGGAATGGTAAAGAGATAGAAATCAATACCGAAAAATGTTTTCATCGATTGGGTACTATAGAGAATGTCTTTACACACGTCAAAAATTAAGATTTTTCAATACCTACTTCCAATTTCGTGGAGTTGGAAACCTTCAAATCTTCAAAGCTTAAGAACAATGTCTCCCAGAACTCTAAGAACTAAGTCTAGATAAATGAAAAATCTATCTGAGTACTCAAAGTCTAGATAGTAAACTAAGATTTTAAAAACGTATTTATAGTTGTCAAAAATTGTACTATGAAGAATCAACGACACTTTTAGTCAGGATCGTCGGTCAACTCGGCGATGTGCCCTTAGGTATATTACATCATCGTTTTGCTTATGTCTTTAGTATCTTCATGTTTTGAATTGTTGGGTGATATAGTACTGCTTTACGAAATTATTTGGCAACACGCGGGATACCTTTTTTCACACTACTTGATACTCTCTATATGGGCTCAGCACACTGGTTCATTAGGCTAGAATAAGGCTATTAGGAAACTCGCCTAATGGATTAAGCGATCCTCAAGATGTCTTTTCTTCGTTCTTTTAGTTGCCTTGCTCTTTTTTGCTCTGTTGTATCCATGCTTTATCTCCAAGTATAAATGCCTTAAACTTAAGATTTTTCATATGTTATTCATACAAAATAAGCTTGTGACAACACTAAATCTATCCAAATATATCCCTAAAAGTGGACTTGAATCATCAACACCCCAACTTAAGCTTTTGTTTGTCCTTAAGTAAAAAACTCAGCTCTTGTAGTTCAAAAAGGATGTCTGAAACAGTGTTAACACAAGAAGTAGTCAAGAACGGCACACTCGCCCCAAAAAAAATAAGAAGTCAAAACCAGGCAATTAAAGGGCAAGTGAAGAAAATGGCCCCCGGGATACAGAAGGAAAAAGTGACTCGGGATAAACACAAAAATTATTAATAGTATAACAGACTCACGTATACAGCGCTTCCTTTTTAATAGTAAGTTATGCTCAACAACAGTGTTCAATGCCCTCACACAAAGAATGATTCCATTTACACACACAATGGATCAAGCATTTAAGTTTTAGAATCAAATTCAGTGCTTACACTCAAAAAGGTGAACACAATGCATGATTTCACCTGTAGATTCGCCCATATTTTTCCATCAACATTTGTTTCAAACTTCATCAAGACCAAAAGTTACTTTTAAAGGTTGTAAAAGGGTTTATGGCCCACCGTGAGTAAAAACGCGTTAGGAGCAAGCGTGAGGAGCAAAAACGGTTGACTTATCATCATGAAATGTGGTGTTCACAACACGTAATGTCTGGAGGACGGGGGGGAAGGTCGGAAGAAGGGAGCGCATGGAGGGAGAAGAAAGTTGTAAAACATGATTATGTAACTCGTGCCAGGGATGGGGTTAAGAAAAAAAGAGGGAGGGGTAAGCGTCCCACTAAAGACCAACCAGCCCAATACCCACGCCGTCGAGACTACCACGGCGCCCACGAAGGAAAAGTTCGAAAGGCGAAGCCTGAGCTCGACAGGCCAGGTAGGGAGAGGCAGCAAGGGTGTACGAGTTAGATACGCGGCAGGCGTCTTGGTAGGGAGAGGGGGCTATTCCTGGAGCAGGAAAGAGGTTTATAACGTAAACACCATGGATGTGAAAGGAGGGACTTTTCTTTCATTGTTGACTTGAAACTAAACAACTGAAACCGGGGGGCCTGAACAACAACATATCACCAGAACCACACGGAGTCGAAAGGGGGGCAACGTAAGTGCGTGAGACATTGAGACAAATAAAAAGTCAAAGAAAAATAAAGAGTTGGTGCATTTTAGGTAATGGATTAAAGAAAGATCATGGGCTTTTTATTCAAGTTCATTCCAAGAAAGGTAGCATCGAAGAAACGGCACTAACCCTAAGAACGATTGGTAGACATACGAAAGGGACAACCAACCCAATAACAAACAAGGGACGGACAAAACAAAGGTATGTGTCAAATGTTACATCTTCAAAGTTGCCTAAGGTCAGATTCATGACCGGCTGACATAACATAGCCAACCGGACCAACGGGGAAAATTATAGGTGTCAGAAAGGCATGTTTACAGTAAGTGCATCACACAAGGCATTGCACAACAATGTAAAATAAAAAACAATACTCCCACTTTTGCTAGGGTGCCATATTGTTAATCGCAAGAAACTCAAGTTAAATTGGGTTTAATAATACACAAAAAAGCAGGCGACCAAAAACACAATAACACCACGGATGAGAATCTTGACTAAACAGACGAGCTGAACTAATGAGTAGCCGAAAAACCCCACCGCGGACACCGCGCCATCCAGTAGTGAAGAAACCAGCTAACCAACCCGCAAAGAGAACCTCAGCACACAGGCATCATAAGCTTAAGGAGAATTTGAACTCACAGGGCCCCATACCTATGCGCGCGAGAACGCCCCAATGCACGGACAGCCAAGCCAACAACCGCAGAGACATAGAGGACGGGCACCCCATATCCAGTTCACCCACCTCATCCAGGAAAAGTACACGTCCTGCCTCCGACACGAACCACACATCCAAATCAGGCAATCCGGGACAGTATCAGCGCGCCAGCGTCCAAACAATCAGAAACAAGAATATAAACAAAGTCGTCGTAACATCTACCTGAGGGGGCACACACACCGTGATAAAGGATTGTACTCGGTAAATGGGGAAAAAGTAGACTCGGGAGTGGTGGGGCCGTGGCGGTGAACTTTTGCCGCCCGGTGGTAGAGTTCTGCGGCTGGTTGTGTTGAGAGTTTGCAGGTGATCAAGACGCGACGGCAGAGTTGCAAGATGCTTCCGCCTAAATTTCGGAGTCTGCTCCCTTCGCAAGATAAACTCGCCTGAGCCGGCGCGAGAACCTCGGTACCATCCCAAGTTGGAAGAGAAATTCCTTTTCGCCCTCAATGGTACGCTCCTTAGTAAAAGAAGATCTAATGATGGATGTGGGTAGAGCCGTATTAGGGGACATATAAGAGTGTTGTCGGGGGAAAGGGCATACGAAAGGCGAGTTGACAGGAAAATAACGGGAGGGAGAGAGGAGACATAGATAATGAGGCTACTTGGCAAACACGGTCAAGCAACGTAGGAAATGCGAACCAAACAGATAGTGCGCCCCCAGACGACAATACACAAAAATACAAAGAACAGGAAGAATGCTGCGGAAGTACAAAGGAAAGTGACTCAATGAAAAATGAATCCACCAAATAGTTTAACTATCAGTAAGCCAAGAGGAAGCTAAACAGAAGATCCTGTCAAAGTAGTTGCTTAATCCTTTTGGGAATGCGTACCCAGTGCATCAACCTACACTTGGGCATTAGTGCTTAGATTCACCTTAGGAATAGTAGATCCATTAGATACAACATATTGTGTATTTTCTAGGGAAACCTGCACAAAAGCATCTACCATGATCTCCTTCGTCTCAACAAGATCTCCATATATAGGTCCCTCATCCTCCTTATGGTCCTACAAGTCTCCATATATGCTATCCTCCCGTATCTCTATCTGCTATTCATCAGGTTTCAGTATCCGACCCATCAGCTGCAGCCTGTTCCTTATATCTCTCGAGTGATAGACAGAGGAATATCTAAAGTCTCGGGTCCATCTAAATCATTTGCAACCTCAAGTAATGAACTGAAGTCGGCAGATTTCAGATAGTCTACATCCTTCCTCAAGTTTGCTACCTTGTATTTCAAATCCAAAACCTCAAAGGTGTCCCCATGACGGCTCTCACAAGTTGTGACTCTAGCGGTAAGATCATCAATAGAAACACTGAAGGGAGTCAACGCAGTGGTAGCTTCAATTATCAAGGGACTTTTCTCTCTAGTCTGGTGGCTCTCATGTTATTTGACCGAGCAAGATGCCCCATCTTCAGGATCACCACCTAATTAACCTTGGAATGTTGGGAGGAAGTAGATGTGCCTGAAGCATTTGAAGAAGTAGAGTAAGAAGTACCTAAAGTCCTAGAGTTGGACTAGGCAAAGATGCCTTATCATGTATTGATTTGATATCCACCTCCGAGGATGTGTCCATTGGGGTTGTCCTCCTCCTATCAGCCTTTTCTTTAGTATACTCAGTCTCAATAGGCCGAATGTCGGTTGAGGATAAAGGGTTAACCTCAAAATTTGTACCATCATCTCAGGGTACCTCAGCATGTTGGCAAAGTTGTGTGATTAGTGTCGGGAATGGCAGTGAGGTCTAACTCTAATTGACCCTCATGACCATCTCTTGCTCAATAATAAGCCTCATATTAAGCTTCTTAGAAATGATCAACCTTAGACAAACTGCCTTGGAAGGTGGAGAACGATCTCATTCTGGGAGGGCATGAGACAAATGCTGATAAATCAAAACCAATAATGTGCAGCTACACTCTAAGTCCCTTTTCATAATTGAGACTCCCACCTCGATCCACCTCGGGGTGGTTTCTAAAATGAGTGGTGCCATCCAATCCTTTAGTTCATCCAATGAATTTGTAGTGGTAGTTAGGTTGGTGTAGTCAAAGTTATGCCTTCTTTCAAGTAAAGAGTTGATGCACTCGGTATTGGATTGAACTTCCTTACCTCGATCCGTGACCAACTTAACTGGTCTGAACTTACTCACCTTCTTTTTTCTCTTTGGACCAACTGACCATATGTCGTAAAGAATTCGCGGACCAATGAAGGAATATAAGGGCCTCATGGCCTGGTGAACTGCCCAAATAAATGGAAATTAAAGGTGTCTCTTACATTTGAATACTTGCCTAAAAGGCCTTCTGTCAATAACAACTTCTCCTCAAGAATATTTTGTAGCCTATCACCCTTCAACTGGTTAAGGAGCCTAGATAGAGGAACAATTGGTGGAACATAAGCTACGGGAGGAGCATGGGCTGGTACTGAGTGCAGTTTTGTGAGAGCTAGAGAGGCTCTAATCGATGTGGAGTCATATCTATCCCGAAGTTTAGAATGTCGGGGTCGTTAGCAGTTGGTTGTCGTCAAGCTCAGATAAATTATCCTGGGGGTTAGCAGCAACCCTATCAGACACGAGCCTATTTCCCTTTCCATTGTCACCTGGTGGTGGTTCTTATCTTTCTCTGCTTGGAGGATTTTATCCTCATTTTATTGTGATACCCCGTACTTCTTACGGGGTGGATCATCTTTTTTTTTCCTCACCATACTTGTAAAGTAGTAAGAAATATTTATGTAAGTCAAATACATTGAAAAACAACTGTAGAAGGACTCGTCAAGCTAATCGGTGAGTCGCCAAATCACTTTGGCAAGCTGAATCGGGCTTGTTGAAAGGATTGGCTCAAATACTATGGCAATATGGAAAAATAAAGGTCTATTTGGCAAATCGCCGACAACTTTCGACGAGCAAGGATTAGACCGCAAAAAGTAACAGTGCAAAAATGGTTCACGGTGCATATGAAAGGCGATCACGAAGACTTTCGGCAAGTTTTTGAGTGCCTTTGGCAACATCAGGTTTGTCGCTGGAAGGTACAGAGGCAAATAACACATACAACATAAAACTAAAGGCGAGATGAGCACAATAAGCTAACCGCCCAGTGGTTCAGCGAGCTCGGGCCAACTCGTGAAACAACCCAACATGCCCATTTTCAACCCATCTTTGCGAATTCAATCTCGCAACCCCAGAAAAAATTAAACCATATACTAGTCAAATTCACACAAGACCTATAACGTAGTACCCAAAATTCTAAGACTTCTCCCGGTTTCGCAAAATTTTGCCATAAACGACTTTTTCCCTTAAGAATGATGCCATCCTTTATATCATTGAGAAAATTACATCGTTTGGCACAAATATGGGCTACCCAAACATCACCCAACTACGCTACATAAAAAGCAAGCACAACCCCATAAAATCTATCAAAATTTAAAATATGATAAGATAGGATTTAACACGTTTAATGCATTACGACAAAATTCAAAAGATATAGTAGGTAATCAAGCATTTTAATCAAATAGAGGACTAAAAATGACAACATGATACAATAATTTTGTAAATAAGTTCCAAATTCATAAGAATAATCTCGAGGTTCACAAAACTAGCCTTTGATGTTGAAAACAAAACACAGAAATGCTAGGTGCAATGTAATCTACTGCGAACACAACTTCTACAATTAAAATACTTAGCTAATGCAAGAAATATGGAGAATACTACGCGAATGTGAGCTTGAATGGTTAAAAGGCAAGGAAAAGAGAAAGTGTTGGAAGTTTAAGCCATTGGGTTTTATTTAAATCATCCAGTTTTTATCCATTCAATGACGTTAGTTTAGATTGCCGACACACTTGGTGATCCATCGAATAATTACTTACCTCGCCCAGTTTTATAGGACTTCCAATTATATTAAGGCTCAAAATGGAGGATTATGTCGGGGTCGCCAACCATTTCAGCGATATACCAATTGGATCATAGCTCGCCAACCTGCACTTTTCAGTAGTTTCCACCTTTTAACTTGCACAATCAACACACCACTATTCTAACATAACAATAGAAAGTCATAAAAAATTGGGTTTCCTCCCAACAAGCACATTAGTGAATGTTGTGGCACGACACATGTCCTCATTCACGTTCCATTTTATGGGTCGATCTTAGTACCACTAGGCAATCCCTCTTTCTTAGTTGGGGAGAGATGAGGCAACACGTGACCCATGAGTGTTTCAATTAGTTTGATGGATCTTGAGTTATATAGTCAACCATCTCATTTCGCACTTCAACATTCTCATTCATATCTTCTAGCACTTTATCTTGCTCATTGAGCTTTTGGAGAATGACCAATATCGTATTCTTGAAACGTCTACTCTCATTATCCATACATTTTTTCCGCTCATGAGGGGGTATTGACCTCCCTTTTATTTTTCAGTGGACATCTACCTCTAGTATTTTCTTGGCTGATTCGTCCAGCTCTATTAATAGTGGGACCAAAGAGGGGTCACTTTCCATTTTCTGGTTAGTCTTAGTCAATTTGCCATTATTTCCATCAGCAATATTAGAAATATCTGCTTAAAAATAGCAGCACGAAAAAAAAAACTAAAAATAATGTAAGTATAACTATAACTAACAAGAACACAATTCAACTTGACTAAAAAATCTCATATAGTATAACTCCCCAGCAGTGGCGCCATTTTGACTTGATGTATTAGGACACCACTTCTAGTTTGAGTGCCAAAAATCGTCAGTCAGTATATCACCCAACCTAATGGGTTGGAACTGTTATCAAAAGGAGTTTTACGTATTTGAGAATCAAATAAACAAATGTGAATGTTTTTAATTAATCATAGCTATAAATATTTACAAATGAATGCATAATAAATTCAAGGGGTGACAGAAGTGTCAATTATCAAAAGGGGGGGCGGGTTATAGCTATTATTCAAATAAAATAGCAAGAACAAAAATATGAATATGGGATAAAGTAATAAGTTGCAAATCGATTCCTCTCGAACATCGATAAGTTGCAATTACACCCAGCCTTCGCCTTAGCCCATACACTCTCTCGAGCTGAATTTGTGGGAGATGGTTTAAGATTCAGTCTCTCGAGTTGAACCCATGACAACCCAATAACGATAGGCTATTGATTCAGTAGTCTTGGTTTTACAACCACTCTCGCGAGCAAGCCAAAAATACTAAGATGAAATTATATTTGTAACTAAAATCCCATCAAGTTCATACACAAATACTAAACAAAATCACATTTAAACAACAGATTAACTATTAACTATAAATTCATCCCATATTTACATAATCACACCCCAATAATTGGGGTTTTTGCTAGGCATGATAAAGAGATAGAAATTGATATAATTGGGTATTATAGAAAATGTCTTTGCACACATCAAAGATGAAGCTTTTTCAATACCCACTTCCAAAAACTCTAAGAACTCTAAGAAATCTTCAAATGTAAAGGAAAATGTCTCCCAAAAACTCTAAGAACTAACACTAGAAAAATAAAAAAACTATCTGAATAGTAAAATTCTAGATATTAAACTAAGAATTTTAAAACATATTTATAGTTGTCAAAAATTGTGTAATGAAGGATCAGTTGGCGCAGTTAGTCGAGATAGCCGCTCAACTCGGCGATCCGCCCTTGGGTATATTCCATCTTCATTTAGCATAAGCCATTAACATCTTCGCGTTCTGAATCATTGGGTGATATAGAGCTACTTTGCGGAACAGTTCTGTGACATGTTGACTGCTTTTTTTCACCGCCGACTTGATCCTCCTTTTCAAGGCTCAGCACACTATAACATTAGACGAGATTAAGTCCATTTGGTGACTTGACTAACGGATAAGACGATCCTTAGATCATCTTTTCTTCGTTCTTTCACTGCCTGTCTCTTTTTTTTCAATTGTGTCCATAGTTTGTCTCAATTCTAAATACCTGAACTTAAGGTTTTCATCAATAGTTGAGACAAAATATGCATTTGAGGACACTAAATCTATCAAAATATAGTCCTAAACAAGTCCAAATCGTGGACTCATCAGAAGGCTGAGATAATTTGGTCGAGGACACAAATGACGATTAAAGAGTGAGGAGCATGGGATTAAATAGAATCTTACCTAGATGTAGGATATGGAGAAAGTCATTTTTCAAATAACCCTGGAGAGATCCCTCTGGGGGACATCAGAGGTTTGTCGTATTGGATGAGAGTGCTCCAATGACCTAGCCTGCTAAGTGACCCTTTTATCTCAGCCTCTAGTACTTCTTTTATTACTGCATTGAGGACATTAATTGTTTATTATTGTGGTGTGAGCGTCTTCGATCCAGTAGACCCTTCTTGACTATATATTGTTATTTTTAGTTTTTGATTATTCTATTACTTTACTTTTTTTATATTATACTATTTTCTTTTGTTGAGTGCGTCTCTAGTATGTGTTTTGTTCTCTCTTAATTTTTCAACCCCCATATGATTTCAAAATCATCAAAAGCTTGAAATTTCATTGATAATGATTTGAGAATTGATTGTGTTGAATATTGATGTCTTGAATAGAACTTATGAGCACGATGTAGAGTGTTGGTGTTGTGAAAATGAACTCTATATGTTGAATTTTTCAGCGGTCTCTTTGAGCCTTTTGTTAACTAGTTGTATTTTGATGTGAGTTTTTCAATGAACATCGAAGATATACTTTTTCTCTTTTTGGGATGTGCTAAACTAGAATATTTCAAAGTGCCATGTGTGGTGAGGTCTTAGTTTAAAACATGTGTCTCGAGTTCTAGAATTTGTCTTGTTAGTCCAATTAGTTGAATTTTGGTGATTGTGATGCTTGGTCTTGGCAATAGTTCAAATAGGAAAACAAACGTCCAAAGCCTATGTTTTGGTCAAAAAGGAATAAGGAGTGAAATCTTAATGAAAGGCAAAGAAATAGGACATGAACATCTACTTTGAAGTTTATCACAAAAATAAGGAACTCCTACTTAAGAAAAAAAAGGAGTCCTTGTAATGAAAATGTTTTAGAAAAATAAAAATGAAAAAGAGAAGTGATGAAATGAAGGGGATTCCAAATAAATAGAGTGAAGATGATTGCAACAATGTTGTAAAAAGGTAAAGTCACCAAACCAACTTGACCGTACCTTAACTCTCGGATATATTAGAAGTCTAAATAATCTTGAGATCCTGCATGAACCATTTTGTATGATGATTTCAAAATATGGGCAAACTTATGAAACAAAGCTTGTATTTGTTTTGTCTTTGGAGAGAGAGAGTTTCTTTGATTCTATATATCGTTGTTGATTTGCTTATGAGAGCATGAAATTGTTCTTGATGTGAGGGCACTTGAATGCATTTATTAAAACATGTTCTTGCATTAGAAAAGAAGCTAATGTGAGCTTGAGCTTGTGTTGAGACAAACTACAAATCAATTGTAGTTTTTCTAATCATGATTAAGCATAGTATGTCATGGATAGTAGTCTTGCTATAACACATTCATGTTATTTCTCATTGAATACTATTTTAGAAACCCTTATTAAGCTTCATGTATTCTCTATTTACTTGAGGACAAGCAAAAATTTTAGTAGGTGTTGATGAGTTGTAGAGTTGCACTAATTTGAGGTCATGTTAGCTCAATAATTAGTATACTCAATGCCTTATTTTGTCCTGTTATGATAAAATTGTAACTACCCAACCCACCGAGCCGAATGGTCACCCACTCTAACACCTAAGTAGGTGAATCCTCGTACCCCAAAGGTTTATACATGTAGAAAATTAACGAAACACAAATATAATAGAGATAAAAATCTTTATAAACAAACTCTTTTTACAAACTAGTTAAGACTTGTAAAGTAATTATCAACCTCAAGGATCTAGTCTAACAGGTACAAGAGCTACTAAGAGTAAAATCTAGAAAAAATAATAAGAGATACAACACCCACAATGCAGAAAGAGAATAAAAGGTGCTAGAAAATTTCTCCGCCTTCACCTTGTGAAACATCACAAATCCTGCATCCAAACTATGTCAAAAGACATAGCAAGAGTAGTATCAGTAAAAACACACGTACTGGTAGGATTAATCTACCAACCCAATGCCCACCTCATAATATCAGAAATAAACAATATGATCATGTATTAAACCACTCTCTTCTCCACTTTTTTTCTCTCTTAACACCTTCAATCTACCCAAGTGTTCGGAATACCACCCACGTTCCCTACACCTAGCACTTCTAGTTTTATTATATCATAGTCTAAACATACTAATTCCACCTAATATTCCCAAGTACTACCACCTTACTTTCCTGCCAGTTGATCGTGGCATACCCTTAGTTTCTCGTCACCTTGAAAAATAAAGGCGATATAATTCGTTACTTCCACTCTAACCTTAGCCCACTCTCTTTTGGTACTTACCCAAAAGAACACCCCTCGCTATTCACCACTCGTTCTAGAACATCTTGACCTTTTAGAACATCTTGACCTTTTGTTATTTCCCAACAAGTATACACAATAGAACATAACACGTCACCACCTATTCGCATGCATACAGATAATTCCACCTATACCCGATTGCCAAGGATTTCACACACGTCTATTATGCAATGTACCATGGTTCACAACACACATTTATTGCAATTAGTTGGTCCTCTCATAGAACTCAATCTAATGGTCCTCTCATAGAACCCAAACCCAAATAGTTAGCTCATTAGAACTTGGTAGTATAATCCCAAATATGTTGGAATGTGGTAATTTGATCCAATGTTGTTCCATAACATGGAAACCCGATCAAAAGTTATGCTGGAACGTAGCAACATGTCCTAGTTAGCTTGCCAAAACATGAAAATTCGATCCCCATTCACACATCACAATCACAAGTATATCAAGTCAAATATCATTAACATTTACATCATGATTTGCGTTTTGTTACAGTTACACTCATTATATGCTCATTACAACAAGTTTTGATCAATATTGCAATATTGCATAACACGACATTATAAAGAAGCAATTGCAAACATAACGTCCCACCACTGAAATGCACAAACCATCACCTCGCTCTCTCATACTATTCCTAACCTCCTTAGACCAGTTTCAACCTTAATTCTTATTTATGTTCATTATTAGGGTTTAATCCTAATTTACTAACCTTCCAAAATTTCACGACTTCACTAGTGAGAACATATCATATACAATAATCCTGTTCCACTATACTAGATACCCTTATTTTTTATGAAATTCTTTTGAAGAAAAAATTCTGGAAACCTTGACAGGTTATCAAAGACTCTACTTAAGTACTAACCCAATTGCGTAGAATGAAAACAATTTCTCCATGGAACTCACTTGGTGAATGAAGGTCTACACACAGTTCATATTATTGATTTCATACATTACATGGTAAACATGGACTTACAACTACTCAATGCATAGAACCTAACCTACTTGGGTGCCAAGAAGTTGCACGGGGTTTTTGATTTCGTTCCTACCTTTTCCAGACCCACTACAATGAATTTGGCCAAGAATTCATAAGATTCCTCCATTCCCATGCTAGAAAACTCCCTCTCGTTCTTTTACAAGATTAGAAAGGCTTTTATGAGGTTTATAGATTAATTTACAACTTTTCTAGGTAACTTAGGAAGATGGAGAAAATAGGATTTCTCACTATTATGTTATGTCTCACCTATCTGCATTAAAGCCACTTATCACGTTGTTGCGTCGCTGCGCCAAAGGCATCTAGCCCTGTAAAGGGACAAGGTCCAGATTTATCGCGGATTTTTGTCCTTCCTAAATAACGATGGTTCGGGTTGTTACAGTAGATACCAATTTACCCATCGTTCATCCTCGAACAACTAGTGCTTGGTTATCATATGTTCTAGTTTAGGGAAACTCTCAACTACCAAAATGGACTACCTCGGAATTTACAAAGAATCGGGACCTCCTAATTAATTCAAATCCATGGGAAGGTAAAATACGCTCTAGGTTAGGAGAGGTCAACATAGAAACCACAAAATAGGAACTATGCTTCAAGGATAGGGGATGGTAATTAACTGTTAACACATAAAAGTTGAATCAAGCCCACAAGATTTATAGGCCTTGCTAGATAGAGCAGAAACCCTCCCACTGTAGCGGGAGATCGGGGACAATAAAGGGGAAATGGGAAATTATTTTCCTCATTTCCTCCATTACCCCTCACTCAAACTCTCTCAATCGCTCTTCCCTGAATCAGAAATTTTCATTTAATTCCTCATTCTCCTTCACTCCTCACTTTGTTACTTCATTTATGATGATTTCATGCTAATAAACTGATAAAAATTGAAACAGTTTACCGATAGTTATTCAATTTTTTAACTAGGTTGCTAAATGTTTTTAGTAAACATAGCATGTTCACTTTTGTTACATCCCCAATGTTTACACAACGTCATGGGCATAAGGATTCAATAAAAATACGGACAAATTATAACAAAAATGGGTGGGGAAAGTTGAAGAGTCGCACTGATAAAACTCAAATTGCCATTATTTAGGGGTTAATTTTTTAAAATAATGGTCTATTTATGTTCAAGAATAGTTAATATACTCTAATATGATGAAAATCACAAAAGCAGAATATTTTTTTATGAAGTGGTGTCATTTTCACGCCTGGTATTCATCCAGATGAAGGTCATTATAGAGGTCTGCATCATCCCACTGTAGCGGAATTCTGACTACTATAGCGGGATGTCGTGGACCAGTTGTAACACTCTAGAGGTCTTTGACTTATTCTAGAGCCTCACTTGCTGAACTAAGACTTAGAACATTGTTTCTAAGCTTAAACAAGGGTAATTAACTTGATTAGGAAGTGTTAGAATCAAAACATCAAGAAACGACTGTGACGTCCGCAGATTTATGAAAGATGAGCTAGTGTGCATTGGTGTGTTTTAAGGGGCTTAAAGGGTTGGATTGAAGTAAAATTTGGTGAAAAGGTTGGGAATACGTATTAGAGTGGTTTTAGGGTCGAAACATGCGGGTACAAATCCCTGAGGACCACTCCAAGGGTCCTTGACGAGGACCCAACATTTGGCCCCAAAACTATCCATCTGGAAGTGTGCGACCATGTGGACAAACGACGAGTCGTCGTTTGAACGGCGCTCCATCCTTTGGTGTCATTGGTTGACACTTACCCATATTCAAAAATTTCCCAAAAACCAAGTCTCTGACCAGAACCACGGACTACCAGTACGGTTCGTGGTCTGGTTGATGAGTCGTCGATTGGAGCCTTGTTCATTGTCTAATTTTGGTCAAGGTTAGGGAAATTAATTAATTAGTTAGTTAACTAATTAATAATTTAGGGGTGGTTAATTAAGTTAGTTACTTACTATAAAAGAGTTAGAATTCGTTATACTAACCTAACACCTCATTATTTCCCAAACCCAATTCACTCCCATTTTTCTCTACTTTCTCTCACAACCCAAAGAACCCCATTGAAGACCAAGGTTCAAGATTCTTCAAGACTCCAGTTTTCATCCACCATTCTTCAACAATAGTTAAGGCATGGAATCTATTCACTCTTGAAATCCTTTTCCCCAAGAGGCTCTTCAAAATTGGTTTCCAAAGATGTCTTAAACTATGGTTTTCATCAAATTTCGTGGGTTTCAAATTGATTTAATGTGATGTTGAATTGGATTGCATTGATAAGATATTATTTTTTCATTGATGGATTATTTTAGTTTCTTAGTCTTTGACCTATTTTCTCTATAAGATCCACAAATGAACTTTTTTCCCAAACCCTAACTATAAAATAGGTTGATAAATGATTAAGATTGTTGGAATTGAACATTTTATTGCTTAATATACTATTATATGATTATGGTTATTGGATTATTGGATTAATGTGGTGAAATTGAAGGTAGGATCTTGAAGGAGATTTTTGGGAGCCATTGGTAAAACTTTTGAGATTATGATTTCTCTACTTCAATTATGTTGGTATATTTTGATGATGAAGTCCAATTGAAGTATGATTATGTGAATAAAATAGGAAGATGATGTTATGATGAATATAATGGCATGTTATGAATATGTTGAATGTGAGATCATGATAGGCGTATGATCATGCGAGGTTGAAAGTCATTTTTGTGTGCCTTTTTACTATGACTACGATGTGATGATCTCACTTATGTTGAGTTGTCATGACACGAAGTTCTCATTCTAAACCTAAAGAGATATGATCATGATTATACAAGGGGATAGTCTCCTATGTCCTATATTAAGAATTAACGATTAAGAAAGGCTTAAATACATTTAAAAAAGGGACTTTAGCTTAGCACCGAGCAAACTAAATATGAGAGGTGTCCCTTCCCAGGAGGGAATGTAGGTTCACTAATGTTCTCATGATATGGAGACTACCATACCAATGTGCATACACGAGTTTCTATTAAATCTCCTAGTTCCTCAACTATGTGCCCCCATAGGAAAACTAGCTAATGAATCCACCTAGAATACTTTGTTCATGTTTGGTTTCGAACCGTTGGCAAGTAGATACACTTTCTTTCGATTAAGGGTTTTCATGACTACCGTTCCATGTTTAATCACATGGTCTTTGTGTTAAGAAGAAATTGTGTCCCAAGTAAAATGACTGAATGTAAGTAATAAAGATGGAAACTAACTAGGGTGACTTAAGGAGTACTACTTATTATAGGTAAGGGTATAGGACTTTACCTATACATTGCACAAGTATACCTTGAGGGGAGCCCTAGGAGGTTGTTCTTATGCACTTATATTATGAATTAAATGTGTATATGTTGCTTGTGTATAATGTTTCTCTTATATGATGCTTGTTTCATTTGATGAACATGATATTGGTCAAAATTGCTATTTATGATAATGACCATACATAATGTTATGTTATATAAGGTAAAGGCATTATTTATGGTCTCTTCTAGTTTACTTGATTATGTAGGGTTATGGGGCTTCACATGAGCATTGCACTTGTAGGCTTGGGATGAAAT
This sequence comes from Solanum habrochaites, assembly GCA_027704765.1. Classification (NCBI taxonomy): domain Eukaryota; kingdom Viridiplantae; phylum Streptophyta; class Magnoliopsida; order Solanales; family Solanaceae; genus Solanum; species Solanum habrochaites. The sequence goes on along the minus strand of JAKWJA010002494.1, from coordinate 11,565,650 downwards.
TGTTGGTAAGGGTCTTGTATGCTTTGAATTATGAACTCTACAACATGAAATGTTGATGTGAATTTATGATGATGCTATTCTTGTATATGGATATGAGCTTGCCTTGATGTTGTTGTGATCATTGACTTGTATATGCTCTTGTATGTGCATAAAGGCTTTCAAAATGACTTAGCATGCTTTTAAAGAAAGGTCCATTTTGTATATGATTTCATAGGTTTTTATTGGATATGTTTTCTTACTTACTACATGTGGTTTGTACTAACCATGTTCTTTAATATTTCTAAAATATGTAGATTCGGGCCATTGAAGAGCTTTCAAGGACATTTGAAAGGAATACTTGGATATATTTCCCAAGTTGTTGGCGAGTCCTCAAGTCCGAGGATGATGCCACTTTTCTACCTTCATTAGTATTGACTATGTCTAAGACAATTGTTCTTTCCTTATATTTCAGACTTTGTTGTAAGTCTGTATGAGGCATATTGTACTAGTGTTAGGGCTGTGCCCAAACTTTGTAATTCTATATTAGATGGTTAAATGTGAGATAATATTAGACTACTTATATTAATTGACTATGTTAAATGAGATGTCTATGTAAACTTCATATATGATAAAGAGAAGTCTAAGTATACTTCATATGTAAAAGTTTTAAATTTTCTACATTTTTTCTACTTATGATATGCCATGATGTATGCTAAGGGTTAGTCTAAGGCCTCTTCGAGGACGAAGACGCCTGTTACATCTAGGGGGTGCTCCCTGGTCGTGACAAAATTAATATCAGAGCATGAGGTTGAGTAATCTTAGGATTGATATCTCACTAAAATACGTCTACATAGAGTCTTTTTCATAATTTTAAAGCGTGTCGTACTTATGAATGAGATTTTATGTGATGCTTAGGAAATTCTCATCTTCTTTGTATTCCTATGTCGTGTCTCAACAGTCTTAACTCTATGTGTCCTTTTCATCTAACCCTTTTATTGTGGTTATAGGATATGACTACTAGAGGGGTAGCCGCAAGAAGAGTTGAAGAAGAGATTGCTAATACGGGAGCTCCTCCCCAAGGCAACCAAGCTCCTCCAGAAGGCAATCAAGCTCCTCCTCAATAGCAAGTTTATTTGGGTTCCCAAGTTCAAGTCAATCCTCCAACTATGACGGATGGAGATATAAGGTCAGCTTTCCTATGTTTGGATCAAGCTATGAATACTCAAGATCAAGTCGTAACTACTCAATTTCAAGCTATGATGTCTCAAACAAACCGGGAAGGCTGAACCGGTGTGCACCAAAATGCTAGCACTGGGCTTCTCTCTTGAGGGATTGATGAACCCTTCTATGTTCTTTGGATCAAGGTGAATGAAGACTCCCAAGGCTTTCTTGATGATGTCTACAAGATATTGTATGTTATGGGTGGGTTCAAATGAGAAGGCTCAGCTAACCTCTTATCAACTCAAGGATGTGGCTCAAAGTTGGTATACGCAATGGAGGGACAATAGGCCTTTGAGAGTGGGTTCCATAAGTTGGGAAGTTTGTGGGAGGGATTTTCTTGATAGGTTCTTCTCAAGAGATAAAAGAGAGTAAAAAGTGGAAGATTTCATCAACCTCTATCAAGGAGGTATGAGTGTACTAGAGTAATCTTTGCAATTCACTAAGTTGTCCAAATATGCATCTTCTTTGGTGTCAAACCGAGAGATGAAATTAACTATTTTATGACGGGTGTGTCTGATGATCTTGTGGAAGAGTGTCATTCAGTGATGCTTCATGACAACATGGAACTTTCTCGTTTGATGATGCATGCTTAACAAGTTGAGGAGAGTAGGCTTAAGAGAAAGATTAAGGATGCTAGGAAGACAAGGTCTTATGAAGTAGGTACTTCCTAGGGTAGGTTGGAAATTCAAGACAAACCTAAGTTCAAGAAGAGGTTCTCCATCCAAGTTCCTTCTAATTTCCTCAAGGCTCATAACGATAGGGTGTCTAAACCTAGATCCTAAAGGGAAAGGGGTAGTGATTCACCAAGTGAGAAACCTACTTGTGGAAATGTAGTAAGAAACATGTGGGTGAATGTCTAGTTGGGACAGTTAATTGTTTTGATTGTGGAAAGAGTGGTCACAAAGTGAGAGATTTTCCAATGCTTAAGGCTAAGGGGAGGGAGAGTAATCAATCACAAGCAAGTGAATCTAGTTTCAATGTTCCTAAGAAGAATCGATTCTATGCTTTCCGATCTAAGGGTGATCAAGAGGATTCTCCCAATGTTGTCACCGGTATGTTATAAGTCTTTTCCATTAATGTCTATGCTTTACTAGATCTCGGTGCCACTTTATCTTTTGTAACCCCTTTAGTGGCCATGAAGTTTTATGTGTTGCCCGATGTCTTAATTGAACCTTTTTCGGTTACTCCCCCGGTGGGTCACTCCGTTGTTGCTAAAAGAGTCTTTAGGAGTTGTCCCATATTATTATCCAATAGAGTTACTCTGGTCGACTTGGTAGAGGTTGATATATTGGACTTTGATGTCATATTGCGGATGGATTACTTACATGTTTGCTTTGCTACTATTGATTGTAGAACAAGGGTAGTTAAGTTCAAATTTCCTAATGAACCCGTCTTAGATTGGAAGGGGGAAACTCAATCCCTACAGGTTGAATTATTTCATGTTTAAAAGCTTGTCAAATAATTTCTAAGGGATGTGTCTACCATATTGTAAGGGTGAAGTACCTAGAATCCGAAGCTCCTCCTTTAGATTCGGTCTCTGTAGTGAAGGATTTTATAGAAGTCTTTCCTAATGACTAACCCGAAATTTCTCCAAAATGGGAAATAGACTTTGTCATAGATTTTTTGCTGGATATGAAACCCATATAAATTCCTCCTTATGGGATGGCCCCGACCGAGTTGAAAAAGTTGAAGTCTCAACTCAAGGATTTTCTTGACAAGGGTTTTATACAACTAAGCATTTCTCCATAGGGCACTCCTGTATTATTTGTAAAAAAAATATGGGTCTCCTAGAATGTGTATTGACTACCGACAATTGAACAAGGTCACAATAAAGAATAGGTATCCTATCCCTAGGATTAATGATTTGTTTGATCAACACCAAGGTTCGAGTTACTTTTCAAAAATTGATTTGAGGTTTGGATATCACCAACTTAGGGTGAGATGTAAAGATATTCCTAAAACGGTTTTCTGAACTAGGTATGGCCATTATGAGTTCCTAGTCATGTTTTTTGGGTTAACTAATTCCCCAACGGCTTTTATGAACCTTATGAATAGATTGTTCCGGAATTACCTTGATTATTTTGTAATTGTCTTCATTTAGTGATATCTTGGTATATTCTAATAGTAAGGATGAGCATATGGACCATTTGAGGGTTGTATTGCAAGTCCTCAAGGAACATCAACTCTTTGCTAAGTATAGTAAGTGTGATTTTTTGTTGAGATCGATGGCTTTAATTGGTCACATTATCTCAAGTGAGCGTATAGAGGTTGATACGAAGAAAATGGAAGTGGTTAAGAATTGGCCTAGACCTTTGACTCCAACTGATATTAGAAGTTTCTTGGGTGTAGTCAGGTATTATACAAGGTTTATTAATGGGTTTGCATCTATTTCTTCTCATTTGAAAAAACTAATCCAAAATAAGGTTAAGTTTAAGTGGTCGGAGGCTTGTGAAAGAAGCTTCCAAGAGTTAAAAGATAAGCTTACCTCCGCTCTAGTGTTGACCTTATCGGAGGGTACCAATGGGTTTGTGGTGTATTGTGATGCTTATCGAGTAGGTTTGAGTTGTATCCTCATGCAACATGGTAAGGTGATAGCTTATGCCTCTAGGAAACTCAAGGTGCATAAGAAGAACTAGCCAACTCATGATCTTGGATTAGCGGTCGTAGTGTTTTCTTTGAAAATATAGAGGCATTACCTAAATGGGTAAAAGTGGATGTATTTACCAACCACAAGAGTTTTCAATATGTGTTCACAAAAAAGGAGTTGAAACTCCAACAAAGGAGGTGGTTGGAACTTTTGAAGGACTATGACATGAGTGTCCTTTACCACCCCGGGAAAGCAAATGTTGTGGAGGATTCTTTAAGTTGAATGACCACGGGTAATGTGGATCATGTTGAAGAATGTAAGGAAGAGATAGTGAAAGATGTTTATAGATTGGCCCGGTTGGGTGTTCAGTCAGAAGATTCTTCAAAAGATGGTTTTATGGTTCATCATAACTTCGAGTCATCACTAGTGGTTAAGCTGAAGTCTAAGCAACATATTGATCCTCTATTGATGGAGTTGATTGGAATCGGTACTTAATAACCTTAATGAGCCATTCTCCCAAGACGATGGAGTGCTTATGTACCAAGTTAAATTGTGTGTACCGGATGTTGATGATTTTGAAAAGACAATTTTTATAAGTTAATGGTTCTAGATATTTCATTCATATGGGTGCCACAGAAATGTATCGTGATCTTCAATAAGTCTATTGGTGGGCAGTTTAAAGTATATAGCGGAGTTTGTGGCTAAATGTCCTAATTGTGAACAAGTTAAGGCCGAACATCAAACGACAGAAGGTTTAAATCAAATTATGGTTGTCCCTACTTGGAAATGGGAAGATATCAATATTGATTTTGTAGTGGGTTTTCCTCAGACACGAATGATCCATATGGGTTATTGTTGATACATTGACAAAATCTTCCCATTTTATCCCCGTCAAATATACTTATTAAGTGAAGGAGTATGCTAGATTGTACCTTAATGATATTGTGAAATTGTATGGGATCCCTTTGTCCATCATCTTGGATAGAGGCCCAATTCACTTATCGTTTTTGGAGATCTTTCCAAAAGGGGTTAGATACTCAAGTGAAACTTAGTATTGCTTTTCATCCTCAAATGGATGTTCAAGCAGAGCGTACCATCCAAACCCTTGAGGATATGTTAAGAGCTTGTGTTATTGACTTCAAGGGTAATTGGGACGATCACTTACCATTGATAGAGTTCTCCTACAATAATAGCTACCATTCAGTATCTCTATGGCACCTTTTGAAGCACTCTTAGTAGGAGATGTAGGTCTCCCGTAGGGTAGTTTGAGGTAGGATATTTTTCACCTCTTTGTCCCGAGATAGTCGATGAGGCTATGGAAAAAATTTGAACGATAAGAGATAGGTTGAAAATAGGCTACAGTCGGCAAAAATCTTATGCAGACAATAGAAGAAGAGACCTTTAGTTTGAAGTAGGTGATTGGGTCTACTTGAAAATTTCACCCATGAAAAGGCCGATGAGATTTATTAAAAAGGGGAAACTTAGTCCCCCGATATGTGTGTCCTTATGAGATAGTGAAACGGTCCGAGAAAGTTGCTTATGAGTTGAAATTACCAAGTGAATTAGCTCTGGTTCACTTGGTATTTCATGTCTCCATGCTCATTAAAAGTATAGGCGACCCGGTGTCTATTCTCCCTATTGAATGAGGGGTGAATGAGAACCTTTCTTATGAAGAGGTCTCGGTCGAGATCTTAGATCGTCAAGTCAAAAAGTTGAGGAACAAAGTGGTTGCCTCTGCAAAAGTTCTATGGATAAACCATCTTGTTGAGGGTGCAACATGGGAGACCGAGGCTGACATGAAGTCCCATTATCCTCATCTTTTTCCTCTGAATCCTAGTCAAAGTTTAGATTATTAGTTCCTTTTAAAATAAAATTGTGAATAATGTGAACTTGACTTGCTTTTCAAAGTATGTAATTATTTTTGTAACGTTAATGCTCTAAAACTAAGTTTCATGAAAAAAAATGATTAGTTAATTTCTATGATACGCTCAAAATTTACTTCCAAATAAGAAAGTGTAAAGGGTCGCGTCAAGTAAATAACCAAATAGTGGGTTGGGATCGTTCCCACGAGGAAAATAGTCTAGACTTAACTTAAACTTGTTATTTACTATTGTTCGGTTGATAATTCCTTAGAAAGTAAAAACATAAAAAATGTAAAAAAGGGGGGGTTTGTTATTTCCTGTAGTGAAAAGAAACTAACGAATTGAAAGAGACACGTAACAGTTTGAAGTTGGGTTTTTTTTAATCAATAATCAAAGTAACTAGGGAGTACGTGTTCCCCACAGGTCCTAAAAATTGATAATTCATAAATATACAATTCTTTCCTAGATTTGCATGCAAAGTGATAAGTTATGTTATTTCTTAAATCTTGGTCCAGCATCTAGAAATCTCACTCCGCCACCTTGGTCCGCTACGTGTGTTGATTCCTAACCCTTATCATTACCTCCTATTAAGCATCGTATTCGATATTGACTAAGTTACTACCTTGTACCAATCAATACCAGCTATAGATAGTATACACCAAGCTATGTTATAATTCTGTTCCTATTTCTTAACTCCTTGGCCGTGAAAGTAGCATTAAGGGAGTTCTAACGTTGATCATCTTTACGTTAAAGAAGACTTCTAAGCGAAAGAATATTAAACATGCAAGACACTTTCTAGAATTGTTATTTTAGCTAGGTTTATCCCATATTTGCCTATGCGTTCACACAACCTAGGTCATGGAGTTTAGTTACTCATAGCCCATAACACAATTCAATATATTAAATAAGAATTCAGTGTTGTACTTACTTCAAGAGAAAGAATAAAGTCGAAAATTGCTTTTGGGGGGGATTAATCACCAAAAGTACTTGTAAGAATCTCAAAAGAATAAACACAATCAACCAGTCTAATAATATGATTCTAATCTGACAGAGTCTAACCTCAAAACGATGGGGTTTTTCGAACTAATTTATATGAAAAATAAAACCTAATTAAACAGGGTTCTTGGGTGGTGGGGGGTGGGGGGGGGTTGTGGGGTGGTTGTTTGGCATTGTTGTTTTTTTTTTTAGGGTGGGTTTGTTTGGTTTGTTTTGGGTTTGTGGGGGGGGTTTTTTGTGGAAATCTGCTTAAAACGCGGCTGGGTCGACGGGCCCGGACGGACCGTCGTGGTACATGACGGGACCGTCGTGGACTCGTCGTCCCATACTTGGTGCAATTTCTATGCGCTTTCATTCCCCTCAACGGCAAGTGGACGGACCGTCATCGGCCACAAAGGTCCTCGAGGTTCGTTGAAAAGACTTCACTTCTTGAATTTGGGTTATGGCGATCATTCTCTGTCTTCACGACGAACCTACGGACGGACTTCATAGCCATGCGGACCGTCACAAGATTTGTAATCCCACACTTGTCAGACCTTCCCCATCTTCTGCAGCAGTTCTCTACGCTGGCCACTACGAACGTCACAGGCATGACGGAAAACCGTCATAAGCTTCCGTAGGTGGTTCTTCAGCCATTTTTCTCGCAAAATCTCCGCATTTGGGCTTTGGACAGATTCCTGAAAAAAAAAAGAGAACTTGATAAAAATTAGCACAAAAAGGGATTTTTGGACGCACTAAACTAAGGAAAAAGTATTAATTATACCGTGAAACCCGGTATATCAACCCTCAACGAAATTCGTTGTTGTCCTCAAGCGACGCACTATGATCACTACACAAATCTTTGTACAATAGGATTCAGTTTTATCCTTGCAATCATTGGCTATCAATCCCGAGTAAATCTCATCAAATCTATCAGCTATCATATTAGGCTGAATTTTGTGGGATTTGAACTGACACAGACTCACCTGCACTAACAACTATCCTCGTTCCATTTCTCACAGACGGGTGCAACAAATTCTGGTATTGCAACTAATTGTCCTAAGTTAGACAAAAATCTATTTTTCACAGAATATTCCAGTTTGAGTATAGGATTCTTCCACACTCGCTCTCAGAACAAAGTCACACTCATTCCATACTCCCATATGCCAAGAGACTTGCCCTATTTTCCACGGCCTTAAGTTATCTAGACAACCCTTAGGATACGATAGGGACTTTTTTGCTTTTGAACATAGGCTCAAAGGTTATGGTAGGTACAATTGGAGGTATTACGTTAGTGACTTTTTGCCCTGTCCTTGACATATCGGCCTAAACCTTCACCTTTTTTATTCATCTTATCTCGCCCAGTTTTCTACTCATTCCCTTGCTAATTTCTCTTCTTTCTTATTTGGCAAGTGATTTTTCTTTTGTGCTTTACTTTTCTTTCAACTAATTATGAGGCACTTTACGTTTGTTCTTTCTCGCTCGTTTGTTCTTTCAACCCCACTTTCAGAGCATTCCTCATAATAGCCACCCTCATCAGGCTTTGCATGAGTCAAGGTACACAATACCCAAGTGGCGGGCCAAAAAAGAAGTGTTTACGGTATTATCCACCTCAACTTATCGTTTTGACTAAGCTGAGGTGCACAGTCCAAGGAGGGACCAGGCCAACAAATTTTCCCGAAAAAGATCGTGGAGTTAGGGTGATTGATGGAAAGGTGAAAAAAGAAGTATAATTTAAGCTAGATTATTTGGATCAAGAAGAGAAATTTCTTCGGTTTCTTTGTATTGGGGTAGAAATGGGCTTTCTTGAATAGAGGGCCTATGATCCTTTCCTTATTGTTTGTTACAGCTTACTTTTAGCAGGACTAACCAGGCAAAGTTTCTAGACAGACCGATAGTGGACCTAGTTCAAATTCCTCACTCTCACTTGACACTTCATCCTTATACCAGATTATTGGACACCTAGTTCGAATTAAAGGACTTAGGGTAATGCAATGTGTAACTATTTCACGCTTAGAGACCACACACTTGTCAGTTACTTATGCATAGTTCTGCGTTATTTAGTTTATCATGATATCATTTTAGCCATTCATGCTCTAGAATTATAACTAGTGTACAAAAGATATAAACAGCCGGTCAACAGAAAGAAAATAATCAGTCTTGGGGAAAAAGAGAACTCAGGCAAGAAAAAACCCCAAAAGAGATAGTGAGTTGGTCTAACTCAGACACTTCACCCCAAACACTCACTTTCCATTACCAACCCCAACAAAAAAGAATGCAAATTGTCCCCAATGCATAAAAAATATAAAGATTAGAGGGTAGGTGAAGCCAAATACCTTCGTGGCGCATAGCGCGGTCGATCAACAAGCTGGTGGTGCGGTTTCCCAGGAAACCCACATCCCTCTGCAAATATGGACACCCTCAGTGAGTCCTAAGAAACCAAACGCCCATCAGTAGGTATCCTGTGGTCTCTACAGTGCGGGAGTAGACGCCCAACCCACGGTGAGGTCGAGTCATTACTCCTTATCAGTAGGAATTTGGCGTCGGGAGTACACTTGAAACTGGACTTCGATGCACCAACGGTTTGGCTGGTTTTCAGAGGCTGGGGTGGGGACCTGGGTGGTAATGAGCGGAGTAGAGTCTGAACTGTCAGACTGCTAGATGAGGCCGACGCTAAAGCAGTGGCGGGGGCGGGAACCTAAGCAGGCCTGAAGCTTCCTCGGACCCGGATATGCCTAAGGAGCCAGACGCTCCTTCATCATTTGCTGGCTGACACAGAGGTTAGGTGACGGTCAGGTGCGCTCCTCATCAGACTGGGAGGCCGTGACTACGCCGGAGCATTCTTCTTGGGTGTGGCTCTGGGGGCAAGTGTAGCACGGGAAGGGCGGAGGTGCCTGGGGGCATTGTACTCAGGGTCCCGCTCATCATTAGAGTGATGACATGCGGGCAGAGGCGGGCGACAGACTAGATCGCCCGCGTGCCATAGGTGCGGTCTTACTTGGGTGCCATAGTCGATAGAACCTGTAAAGGAGCAATAGCAATATTAGTTGAGTAGTATCAATCAAGAAGGCAAGCTATATGACATTAAACTTTGAAAATAGTGTTGGTAGTAATATTGAAACTGTACACACGACGAGACGATGAGGCTCATATGGCTATGACGGCACCGTCATGAGGTCCGTCGTGTTGCTACTGGTCTATGTATATATAAAGGAACCCTGAAGGAGGGGTCTCTGACTATCATGAGGTCGAAAGCAGGACGGACCGTATGAGTACGAAGGTCACGATCGTAAGAGCTGTCGTAGGAAACACTAGAAAATGTTGGGAGGAAGCTTATCAGAGGGGTCTATGACCAATCAGACGGCATGCAGGACGGACCGTCGTGGGTACGACGACCGTCGTAAGAGTACGTCGTAGGACAATTAGAAAATGTTGGGAGACACTTATCAGCGGGGTATCTGACCATCATGAAGGTCATGAAGGAGGGACCATCGTGGGTACGATGGTCCGTCGTTAAGAGTCCGTCGGTTAGGACACTTAGAAAAAGGTTGGGAGACCCTGTATCAGAGGGGTCTCTGACCATATGACGGTCGTGCAGGAAGGACCATCGTGGGGTTATGACGGTCCGTCGTAGGACACTTAGAAAGTTGGGAGACCCTTAATCAGAGGGGTCTCTGACCATTTATGAAGGCATGCAGGACGGGGCCGTCGTGAATACGACGGTCTGTCACACATGTCGTTGGAGTGTGCTAGGGTTTCTGGAACTGACCCTACGAACGGTTCGTCGTGTGTGCGACGTTCTGTCATCGGGTCTCGTTCTGAGTGACAGTGGCAGAAATACAGGTACCCTACGCAACCCCGAGACCACTATGGTCTGGTAGTGTTGTGGACCTATCTTGTCTATCCAAATACCAAGAAACTACAATGCAAAATTACTATGCTAGGTTATCAACATGGCATATTCGAACGTTTAAGCCTAGGTTTTAGACATAATAACATCAAGGAAAACAATAGACGACTAAAAACTAAGCTAATACTAACTACAAACCAAAATGCAATATAAATGATTATAGTTTAGAAGACACATACCTTGGAAATGGAGAAAGAGAGAAAACAACAAGTGGAGGATGATTCAGTGGCAAGGTGATACCAAGAGCTGCGATTTTGCTCAAGCAC